>OMLM01009638.1:4300-20114 GCA_900302695.1 Helostoma temminkii | reverse complement strand
TCTGTTGACTGTGTGTCTCTGTGTATTGTGGGGCGTGGAGGCTCTCTGTCTCTTTCTTTACGTGTGTGTGTGTGTGTGTGTGTGTGTGTGTGTGTAAGAGACAGACATTCAGGTCAGATTAGTTTGTGTTCATTGAGCTTGCATTCGGAGAAACACACACTCACAGCCACAAATACACACTTGTCGTACTTCATTCACTCGCCTCATCCTGCTGATGAGTAGGCGAAGTTGCGCACACACACACACACACACACACACTTCTCTATAAGTAGTACTTCAAATCAGTGGGAATCACACACTGAGTGAGAGATTCACTGCTTCTTCACACAGACCTGAAGGTCTACATTGTGTCTTTGCTTTTCCCAGCCTTGTCAAAAAACCCAAAAATAAATATGAGGCCAGTCTCCTAAAGCAGTGATTCTGTAGACTGAAATCACTTTAGTTCATTTTATTTATATAACACATTTAAAAACAACCAGAGTTGACCACAGTGTTTTACATGTTAAATACACAGAAATCACAATTATATGCACAAGAAAAATCAGTAGTAGTAGTAGTAGTAGTAGTAGTAGTAGTAGGCAGCCATCTTGACTGGTTGGTGTAAATGGAAGTTGAGAGAGAATAAAGCAGTAGAAAAACATTGTTCAGGTTGATAGCATCAGTAACTAGGAATGTGCAATATATATCCCCTAAGATAATGTCTTTATTGTTGTTGTAATGATGCGCCAGCTGACATCAAGAATGTCACATACAACATAGTGACACTAATGCAGCGTCATGCTCAGCTTGTGGCTGAACCAACATGCCCGAAGTTAAATAAGAGCAGACAAACAAATCACAGAGTCCACCAGCCGCTCAACCTGCAGACTCGTTCCGTTTCCAGTGTGTTCACCAGAGTTGATCCCTTCCACTTTAGCCAGTGGTTGTGTTTCCACCGCACAGAAGCGTCTCTCTGCTCCGTTAAAGATACGTGCTGAGTCTATTTTTGACAGAAGCGGCTTCTGAAAACATTCAGTCCATTCATTAACCTAATAACCAACCAATAATCTAATACAGCTCAACACAGTAGAAAGTAGCTATAGACAAAAACAAAGTATTTAACTAGAAAGACACATCAGCACCACAACAAGCCGCTCTGTTTCTGATACGCTTCCAGTAGGTTATGACATGGTGCAGAGGACGGAACTTGTCGCAGCCTTGTCCAGTAGAAATGCGGTTTAACAGTAGCCGGCAGCATTAGCATTAGCCGCTCTGGAGAAACACCACCAGTTGCGCCAACCTGTGTCTAAGGATCAATTATTAACCTGTTAGTAAGACTAAGAAGATACAACGTAGGACATTTTTAGTTTGAATAACATCTACATATCGTTATTGTCAAAATCCTAAAAAATACTAAGGCTATTAGCTTTGCCAATTTGAACACCCCTTCCAGTAACCGCATGCAGGAAGCATCTTAGCTCCAGGGCTGGAAATACCTGCAGAGAGGGAGACACAGAGCAAGAAGCACAGCTGATGCTGAAGAAATTAGGTGAAGCAGAGTTTCTCTATGTGAATGTCGTCTGGCACGTGTGTTGTGTTCCTTCAATCAGTGATCAACAAGAAGCCATGCTGGTTCATCCATAATCTGCAAAGTTTCAGATGTTAGGGTTTGTGTTTGACATGAGTCTCCTAACCTGCTAATTAACAGAGGGCTTCTTTAAGGCCTGAGATTTCTGAGATTTACATCCATCTGTTTTTTGGGGTTTTCTGTCAAAACCCCAAATGTTCCCATTGTTATAATTGTATTACAGAAGGACGTGATTGTGCGAAGCATACTTCCACCTTAAAGAGAGATGTGGGACTTGAACCTGTGACCTTCCTGTTGTTGCGTAACTGCAGCTCGTTCCCATCCAGTCTGTCCCAAAGACATTCTTGCATGACCAATGGAGGTCTAGTCTCTTCTGCTGTGTGTGTGTGTGTGTGTGTGTGTGTGTGTGTGTGTGTGTGGGTTCATTAGTGAACAGAGGCGGTCTGTTCAGTAGTTTGTATCAGATGGACGAGCTCTCATCACTACTAATGAGAACAACATCCCCAACCTCCTGAAACACTCTGTTCCCTCAGCTCTGCATCAATCTCTCCTGTTTCTCCTCCTCTCTGCATTTGTTCCCTTTTAGTGTTTTCTGTCCATTATTCCCACTTTAAGAGCTAAAATCAGCGTCTGCTTGTTTAAAGCCAATAAATGGAAGAATGGCATCAAATAGAATTTTGTCATTCATATATACACCTTTAATTTAGATTTTCAATGAATTATTGAATGAACGAAAGTTCATGGTTACCAGCAGCAGATAAGAGACAGTTATCTGTACGTATGTGATAGTTTAACTTTTTACACAAGGTGCTTTCATTACACACACAGTAACGAGCATAGATGTTGTAGACTAGATATTTTAGTGGAAAAAATCCATAAGATGATAAATTGAGGGTCGGTGTATTTTCGACTTATTTATGTCAGCGTATGATTGTGTTAATGGAAAACACGGTTGCACTTTTGAGGAATGTACAACAGTTGTATAGAAATGCAGTTTTTAAGAGACTGAGCTGGTAATAACAGGCACCATCAATCCAACACTGTCAGTACAACTGCACTTCTTCTTTGATAGATTTTCTATTGATAGATTTAATGAGTGATAATTGAGTATTTTCAACTGGGCTTATAAATGTGATAAAAGGAACACATTTTATATCTGTGCACACAGTAGTTGTAAATTGTAGTTGTCTTATGCATATGGGCATATGCATATGGTGGTATATATACAAATTGGCATTTTAATGACTATAATAATAATAATAATATTTTACGAGAATGACAGCCGCCGAGTCAATGGAGAAACTGTGCGCTTCATGTAACTGCAGTCACATGCTAAAATGTGTTTGTACAGGTGGTGAGCCTGACTCTGTTCTGTACCCTTGTACCGAATGTGAGTGTCTTGATCTCTGTCACTCCAAGTCAGTGTCCTTTGACCCTTTCCCACTGGATGCTCTGACCAGTCACTGACTGAAGAGTCATCCATGAGTCTTTTGATGACATGCAGCAGTCTCTGTAGATCTGCTATCTTATGTCAGTTGGTTCCTCTTGATGGCAGCAAGCAACATTTTCAACTTCCCTTTAAATTTGTAAATCCCCTCTATGGCTTGCCAGAGGTAACCAGGCAAAGCTGGGGGAGGAAAGAGGCTCACTGTGATTAGAAAAGAGTTTGAGTTTCTAAATTAGCAGAGCTCTGTGTGTGCGTGTGTGTGTGTGAGTGTGAGAGAGAGAGAGTGAGTGTCTATTAGCGTGTTCTTTCTTACACGTGAATTTGGGCTGGTATCCCATGGCGACAGGACAGTAGTGAGGTCATTTATATGCAGAGGAGCAACTCTGCTGAGGAAAAATCCACTTCACTGTTGGACCCTTCTTAGAGATGAAGGATTCTTTTACACCATGTAAACCTGCATGAAACAAGCCTTTGAAGAGTTTCACCAAATATCTCATGAAACCAATTGCTCCTGTTGTATATAATATATATTTAGTGCTTCTGTCTTGATGAGGCCACATTGAACAAATCATATTTTTACATTTGAAGTGTTTGTATTTTGTTTGGACAAAGTTTTTGTCTACCTCACCATGTAGCCAGAAGGAACCAGGACTCAAACCCCCAACCCTGGGGTTTAGCAGACAGCTGCTCCACCAAGTGAGCTACAGTGCCTACGGTGCAAAGTGGAAAAAAATGATATGTGGTGTAAAAAAAATGAAAAGTGTGGTGTGCATATGTATTCAGACCCGTTTACTCTGAAATCCAAATCCAGTGCTACCAACTGCTTTCAGAATTTACCTAATTAATAAATAGAGTCCACCTGTGTGTACTTAATTAAATACAGCTGTTCTGTGAAGGCCTCTGGGGTTAGTTAGAGAACATTAGTGAACAAACAGCACCTTTAGGACAGAACACACCAGACAGGTAATTTATAAGGTTGTGGGGAAGTTTAAAGCAAGGTTGGATTGTAAAAACATATTCCAAACTTTGAACATCTCATGGAGCTCTGTTCATCTGAAAATGGAAAGCGTAGGGCACAACTGCAAACCTACCAAGACATGGCCGTCCACATAAACTGGCAGGCCGGGCAAGGAGAGCATTAATCAGAGGAGCAGCCAAGAGGCTTGTGGTCACTCTGAAGGAGCTGCAGAGATCAACAGCTCAGGTGGGACAATCTGTCCACAGAACAACTATTAGTAGTGCACAAATCTGTCTTTTATGGAAGAGTGGCAAGAAGAAAGCTATTGTTGAAAGGAAGCAATAATAAGGCCTATCTGCAGTCTGCCACAAGCCATGTAGGGGACACAGCAAACACGACAGAGAAAGTGAAAGTGGATGGAGCTAAACACAGGGCAATCCTGGAAGAAAACCCGTTAGAACCCAGAAGTTTACCTTCCAGGACAACGGCTTTAAACATACAGACAGAGCTACGATGAAATGCTTTAGATCAAAGCATATTCATGTGTTAGAATGGCCCAGTCAAAGTCCAGACCTAAATCCTATTGAGAGTTTATGGCAAGACTTGAAAATTGCTGGTCACAGATGCTCTCCATCCAGTCTGAATAAACTGAAGCTATTTTGCAAAGAAGAATGGGCAAAAGTTGCAGTCTCTAGAGGTGCTGGTAAAGACATACCCCAAAAGACTTGCAGCTATTATTGCAGCGAAAGGTAGATCGGCAAAGTATCGACTCGGGCTGAATACATATGCATGCTACTTTTTTTTAGATTTGTATTTGTAAACAATCATATAATTTTCATTCTACTTCACAATTATGCAAAACTTTTTGTTGGTCAATTAAATCCCATTAAAAAAACATTCAAGTTTGTAATGTGACAAAATTTCAAGGGGTATGAATACTTTTGCAAGGCACTGTACAGGACACCCCGATCTTGTTCTGTATCGTTTTACTTGCAGCAACAGGATGTTATATCCATGGAATCTCAAGCATTACTGCACAGCATCAAACAATCAGGGCTAAGATTGATGCAGTGTTTGATACACTCAATGGCCATTTTACTATGTACATCATACTAGTACCTCGTTGGACTTATACTATGATCACAAAGGGATGTCAGGAACAATAATCAAGTTGGATATGGCATTTAATCAATGCTCAATTGGTGCTAAGGGGTGCAAAGTATGCCAAGAAAATATCCCCTACAATATTACACCGGTTTTTACAACGGTTGATTCAAGACAGGATGGATCCATGTTTTCATGCACCCTTAGTGTTTGCTCCCAGACTTAGCTTTAGCTGTTTTTGGACCTCACTTGTAAGTCGCCAAATGTAAATGTAATGTAACAATTTGTGTTAAAGAGAACCAAAACCCAGAATAATGACAGGGCAACAGAAAGGTTCAGTAGCCAGGACACACCAAGAGTCAGTCAATCATTGGTGAGCATCACCGGGGTAGGCTTTGCGATGTGTCCATGCTATTGGCACTTGCTGGACCAGTCTGATTGACTGTTCACCTCAACAAATTATTGAACGACAAAATATTGAACCTCAGTGCTGTTTATAACATCCAAGCAAACATATTCTTCATTAGTAGTAGCTATAAACTGACTGCGGTGTAACAATAGTAAAAAAATATTTACTAACTATGAAAAACTATGAAAAGCTGACAAGTCCTGCTTTGTTTATGGTTTGTATATCTGTATATGTTAGTTTTATGGATAATGCATACAGACTACTGTCAGCTGCTGGTATTGAGAGATAGTGCCTCTGTCTGGCCCAGATGAAGGTGACGTGAGGCAATGCAGCAGTCGGTTTTAGATGCCTACCTTGGCATGCAGTTTTTCTTATCACTTTCACCTGACATTTGATACTAGGTTAGATGCCAGAGTTTTTTATTTAAGGTTTTGTGAGGTTAACAAATGCGTGTGTGTGTGTGTGTGTGTGTGTGTGTGTGTGTGTGTGTGTGTGTGTGTGTGTTGCATTTAGATTCATCCCTTCACAGCAGATTCAAGGGTTTCCAGCAGTTTCTTTATTTCAAAAAAGTTAAAATGTCCATGTGTAAGCCATTGTGACATTGTGGAAACATGTTCCGTACCCCTGATGTGCATGAATCCTTGATGGCATGTAGAACCCATCTAAAGGGCAGATGGATAACCCCATTTTTCTGTATTAGAGCAGCAGCTTGAATCAAAATGCGAAAGTAAAGTTAGTTTGACTAGTTTCTACTGGCTCTTGTTCAGTCTGTGGGATTAGACTGGCAGTCTGGGGCTGAGGTGTAGGGACACACTAAGGCACAGTCGGCTCTGACATGTATATAGCACTGTCATTTAACATTACAAAGGCAAAGGTGTTGTGGTGACATAAAAATGCACTGCCTCATTTCATACAAGGATTAATTAGTCAAATTTCTAGCATTAAACTGAGCTACATTCATATATTTTTCTTTGTGTTTTGTGTAGTTTGAGTTTAACAATCTGAGTGAAAATACTGTACTAAAGACATTAATGCACACATTTCTACACAGCTTCATTTCCTGTACAAAGAGACTGTCTTAGTCCTGTTCAAACACTCTTTGAGACCTCCTCTCTTCCACATTGGTTTTATCTTTAGAAATATCAATATGGGCCTGAATTATTACATTTTTGCCTAATTAAGCACCACATTCTTCACTGAAACAGAAATTATAGAAATCACTGTTAAACCTTTAACAAAGCAAAGTGATTAAATTCTAAATGATTTAATTGTTCATCAGGAGGAGCAAAAAGATACTATTCAGGAAATACAAATCAGCAAGTACCTTTGAGTGGTATGGGGGGCTAGAGCCAGTCTGGACAGGTTGCTAGGCAGACAGACAATGATTCATGCTTATGCTAGGGACATTTAGAGTCCCTAACTAACCTGCATATTTTTAAAATTCAGAAGGAAACCTAATCAGGCACAGGAGAAACATACAGGCCAACCGGTTCCAAAACCAGAACCTTTTTGTTGTAAGGTAGCATTGCTTACCATTTCACAAAGGTTTGAAAGTTGAGAAAGTTTTGTTAATTAGAAATGCACAGTGAAAAAATAAAAGCAGCAAATGACAAAGTGTGAGGACACACTTATCTGTATAATTTCAAACACGTGGACATCTGACAATTCATGTTTAATCTTTTATAGGAAAAGACTGGACTGCACCTGTAGAGTCCTGCGTTTTTCTGCCTCATGAGCAGTTATGTTGTCTAAAAATATGTATTCCGGGCTTGGTCAAAATGCAGCGTTGATTCTCATAAACCTCAGCAGATGATGTGTAACTTTAACATTCAAACAAACTGTAGCAAAAACTACAAGACTCAATCAGTATCCAGCAACAACAGTCTTTTGTTAGGCTCTGAAACAAGTAAACCATGACTATAACCCGCTGCCCATAGGCTTTAGGCATCTGCTACTTTTCCATAAAACATATATGGACCTCAACTTAACAGAATCCATCTTCTGTCTGTAGATATCATTTGTTTACTTAAAGTTGGAGGGAGAAGTCCATTGGGAGAGTCCTGGCGCAAGTTCCCGCTTTTATAACAGTTGCTTGTGCAAGCAACTTTTCTAGTCTCACTGCAGATTAAACCTCAATTCATACAGGCACTTCCCTCACATAGAGGAAACTAGGTGGTAATAATGAGTCCATAGAGGAATAAAATACAAATAGCAGAAGAGTGGGATAGGACATCCTGGTGTATTCTATTGGGTACTGTATTGGGTGAGAGGATATGCAGAATGGAGGGAATGGGTACAGAGAAACAATGGCAGGAGAAGAAAGAAAAATGATGGATGAGAACAGTACGAATGGATGGGATTGATTATGGAGGACAAAATGACTAGATGGGTAAAGGGGGAGCCATTGATCTAGCTGGAGATGGACAAGATGGCAGATGTGTCTTTAGCCTTGTCGAAGAAGATGGACGTCTCATTGGCTGCCTTTAGTTTGGCTTGGGTGGAGCCTGGTGAGCCTTGAGCTGTGTTTGGCTGACACTCCTGACAGCAGCAGCAGCAGCAGTCCATGAAGGCCTGACCGAGAGCCTGAGACACAAGAACACACAGGTCAGAGATGTCTGGTTCCAATGGCTTTCCTAATACTTCAGCTTAACATAAGTTGGACTATGCCGATACAGTATGTTGTGTCTGATTTGTAATAACACTTCCTCTATGCCTCTGATGAAAATAACAATAATTAGTAATAATTAGTTCATTTTGCTAACTAAGGTTTGGAGTTGACCTTTGTAGTGACCCTACTGTCTGTTTTCAAGTTATTTGTAAATGTGTTTGACAGAAACAGAGTGACTTACAGTCCATGAAATACATAATGTAATTCCTGATAATATTACATTGACACATGAATAAACATTGAAACCTGTGGGACTGTGGAGGTAGTGGATTTAGTTTAGAACTGAAAATACAAATGGAAATGAAAACAAACTGATTTTTTAGCATTGTAGCATCAAAGCTACTCAAGAGCTGAGCCATGAAACCTGACTGGATACTGAAGCTGGAGCATGTAGTTGTCAGGAGCGCCATAAGCAGAAGAAAAGAAAAGAGAACGCTTATAGTCCCACAGTGGGGAAATTCATTTTGGACAGGCTGCCTCCTTTGAGGCACCAAGTGTCAGGGGTTTCAGTAACTTGTCCAAGGACACCTCAGCATGTAGATACAGGAGGACCGGGAATCAAACCTGCCAACTCTTGGGTTGAACGACAACTGCCCTACCAACTGAGCTACATGCCGCCCCCCAGCTGACTGATGTTGAGTGTTTGGAGCAGTTTTGTGCAGCTGAGTGCTCCATTAGGGTGATATACACTTAACTCTGTGGACATGTCACATGGCACCTACATGTTGCCAATGTAGGTTTGGAGTGTTGCTCCTGCACGTCTCCCATTTTTTTACATGCCAGATGCAATACAGTATAAATCAGGCAAGGCCAGTACTTGATTTAAGGGTCTTGTGTATGATTTTATGCTGTCGTCGCTGCCATTTTTGTCACAGTGCATTCCCTGTGCCATCATCATCATCATTATCATTTCCACATTACTTCATGTCTCGCCTCTCACGTTGTGCAAAAAGCAAATGCTTTCCTTTTCTTCTTTTGCTTCTTATTCTGCTAAGAATTGACATTCGGGAAGACGAGACTTCCTGTTCAGCCAGGGAGGACTTGTCTGTCCCCAAGTGGCTGACTTTTTTAAACCTCCCCCAGATAGACAAAAGGATTCAAGGAAATATGTGAGCAATGACGCAGATGACACGTGCGTAAACTACGTACATACGTCGGTCTACAGCAGGTACAGCTCTAGCCTTAGCCCTCTGACCTACCTTACACAGGCACAACAGCAGCACTGGTGTAACTGATGACTTGAAAAACAGCAGGAAGTGATGTAACAGTGTAAACATGGCGGCTGTGTCCTCGGACAGAGTGATGTGCGTGTAGGCCAGCGTGATGTTGCAGACATGTTCAGGCAAAACGCAGACGCCGTACACCACAGCTAATGCTAACAGCGTACAATTCAGCTGCCTCTCAACTGCCTGGTGCTGCTGCCGCTTCTGTTCGGAGGAAAGATCGTCATGATTACGCTGCTTTTGGACAGAGCTGGAGTCACTGTTGACGTTGCGGGTGGCCATCTGGCAGAGGATGGTGAAGAGGATGGGGAGGCAGAAGTAGCAGCCAAAACACCACCACATACGACCCTGAAACGGTAGAAGTAAGAAGTAATCTGTTTGCCTTACATCAAAACACAGTAATACAATTTGGTGCTTTGTAATATGTTTTGTAATTTTGTTGTGGTTTGACATTCTCTGAAGTGATTTTATGGTGTTTTGTTGTACTGCTAGAGTACCAAAAGTACCAGAGACAGTCACAAAGTTCCAAAAACTACTACAAAGTGTCTCTAGATGTACAGTCTCCAAATTAGTACTTTTCATTGTAGAACGGCACAAAAGGCAGTTTTACACAACCTATAAAACAGGAAATGATTTTTAGATGGTTTTCAAAGATCTGCAAAATTGTGGTTGCGCAAGAAGCAAACCAAGTTGAATTTCATAAGCAAAACTATGAATTGTAATCTGCTCCTATTGTGTTTTACTGCATGGATGTCCACAAGTGGTTGTGCTGGATGGACTGATCCAGCAACTAAATGTGGTAGAATTGATGCTTGAAATTGCTCCATTTAGTCATCTGATTTTCATTTGGGTTAAGTCAAAGGTTCCATTTAAATCTTCGCAGTACAGCAAAGATTACACCACTACAGCAGTCTGGCTGTACTGGTGCCAGACGTATTTTAAGTAAAACTGAGAAAAACTTCAAATAACTTTAAATAGTTTGTGTTTCAAACGTTGATCGAAGAGACAAAAGTAGCAGTATGTGTCCAGGTTTAAGGTAAGTTCATGCAAATCTCCCCATTGCTCATTTCAGTCCATGTGTACCTTCTCACCTGGTGATACCTGAGCAGCAGAGAGTGGAGGGAGTCAGGCAGGTAGAGGGTCAGAGGAGAGGAAGGGGTTAGGGTGCAGGAGTCCACCAGCCGGCCAGTGGACGGGGACACGGACTGGCTTAGCTGCCACAGGAAGATTTCAGGGCTAGACAGCAGCAGAGAGGCAAGCCACACCAGCAGCAGCTTCAGCAGCACCGAGCGGCAGCGCTCCACCTGCCGAGTTTTTGGCTGCGACGAGGAGGTGGCAGCGTGGAAACGATCGATACCCAGAGCACACAAAGTGAAGGAGGTGATGCCCAGAGACACAACCTGCAGAGACAAAGACAAGACGGTGAAGATCTTACTAAACTGTATGTACAGTAAAAGCTTTGATTTAGTTTTAGCAATTGGTTCTTAAAATAGGAAACTTTTACTGCAACTGAACAATCAAAATCTATCATCATTAGCAGAATTAAATTGAGATGCAGCATGAAAGCAACATTGAAAAATACATTTAGGTAAAACCTCTTTATCTGTCTATGTTGAGATGTAGATCAATCTCAGTATTATATTTTGCTTAGTTGACAAGTTATTGGATCAAGAAATTTTACTGACATATGTAAGAAACGTTTGGGAATTCACCTCCAATGTGTCTAAAGTAGAAAAAAAACTTCATTGATTATATTGTTACTCATATATTCCCTATTGTTCTCTTCTCCAGTAAATATTTTGTCATTCTTCTGCAAGTCACATTTCACAGGACTGGCCACCACTGTGAAACATGAAAAATCAGACACTCTTTTGCGGACGTTATAGGGTGTTATTGGACGTAATAGGGCATTAAAAATTTTATAATAATCCATGGAATCTGTGATGTCTGTAGTCTTCCACATCCCTACACATACATCCCATTTATTATGTCTAGTGCTATTTAACACAAACAATTTCCAGGGTTGGGTAATCAAGCTAGCCATAGCATGAGATTTTAAATCAATCACTGTGTCTACTGCACTGTTTTTTGTTGTGCCCATGTTTTAGTTGTATGAAAAAATACAATAAATAACAAGGTGGTGAAGAACTGGTGAGCATGTATTTCAGTATATTACAAACCGTAACAGATTCCAAGCTGGCTGCACATTGATAATATATCACAGATAAAGCTTATCTCATCTACAATGTTCATTTCTCACAATGCATAATCATTTGCAGAAACACAGGGGTTTTGAGGAAACCCTCAACACAAGTTTACTGCCCTTTGAAATGTTGAAGAATACAGAATTTGGCCTTAAATCATATCAAATGTATAAGATCATTGCGAAACTCTACATTTTAAAAATTTGGGAATTATCTTCCCATCTTTGAATTTCAATCCAATCCTGAACTTGTCTGTCTCAACACCACAACTGGAAGCAGATAATCTGAAAAGTCTGTAAGGTCTGTTGAACCAGACAGAAATGTTATCAGCTGTTCTCATAACCAGGGAATGGATTACAATCATAAAAATACATTTTCACCCCAGATTTGTTCCTGTCAAACCACAAAAGCAGCAGCAGGACGTTCCAGCAGACATAGTAGCAGGTTCCCATGGACACTCTCAGTAAAGAGCAGCTTCAGTCTCTGCACTGAGCAATTTGATTTCCAAACAAAATTCTGACTACTCTTACATACTGACATATCATTCTATATACAGCAGTTGTGAAGCTACAGTGTTTTGTGTGTGTTTGCATACTTACATACATTCAAAATGCATATTTTATGGAACTCCACTCGGAAACATGACAATCAGCCAAAAAGAAGAACAGAAATAAACTGAAAACTGGTGAAAAAATAAACAAAATTTTGTTTTTTAAAATCTTTTAAAAACCAAAAAATGGCCAAACTGATTTGCAAATGAGTTTTGTGTGAGTTCAACATGCTAAAATGTAGTGTTGTCATGTTTTTTACATGACTTAAATGAATGACTGACATACTTTATTAATCTCCTTGGGGAAATTGGACAGCTGACAATAGTATATGACGGTGCCACTATTTTTGGTGTCTTTTTTCATTCATTGTTGGTTTTAGTCTCTTTATGAGAATTGTTGAATTGTTTGCCCAATCTTTTAACACCAGCTACAAAAAAGTTCTTAATGACTTTGACGTGTCTAGTGGCTGCTGTGAAGTTACATGGCCACCAATGGCTTATACCCTCAAGGTTCGTCAGGGGAAGGTTTGGGTGGATGTGGCACAACAAAGCACAGCCTGATAGACAGATATCCAATCTGCCCTTTATTTCTAAAATCCTTGAAAAAGTAGTTGCTAAGCAATTATGTGACCACCTGCTCAGGAATGTATTAAAATTTCCAGTTAGTATTTAGAGTACATCATAGTACAGAAACAGACAAATGCTTAAAAATGCTTTTATATATATATTTTTTGTTGTGATTTGGTGCTATATAATAAACTTGAATTGAATTGAATCGAAGTACTTGCCCAAGGAGAACAAAGAGTTCATCTTATTGTTGCTGCTGTTGATGCTACCATCACCTCATGCAGCCTTTAAAGGCAAGCCCTACACTTTACTAAGCCTAACCATGTTTATGTAATGCCTGAGTTTAACCCTGATGTTTTTGTGCCTTATCTCAACTACAATGTTTTGTTTACACAGTTATTTTCCAGCTTTCATCATCATTTAGGGTAAAAAGAAGATATACACCAAAAATGGATGCTTGTGACATCAAAAGGGATGATATTTGAAAAAAGCAAAGGCAAATTGTTACTTTGTCCCAACCCACTCATATGACCAAACTAGTGGTGGAGAAACCAAAGCTTTCTGAACCATGGAATCAACATGGTGACATATTTTGTTGGGCTAATCTTTGCATTTAAGTGGCCAAAATAAATCTGAGACCAAGAGGACACTGTAAAGCTGCTTTCAAACATGCACTGGAATCCTGACTTTCTCTGGACTTTACCCAGATGAGCTGCATATGAGAATGCAAATGTCCGAGTCTATGCACACAGACATTAAACAGACTTTAACCTGTGATCCCCCTAGTACAAAATCACAGCAAGTGCGTAGGCATTCCCTTTCAGTCAATCCCCTCATGCATTTCTGCTGCATCTCACTTCTCTTCTGGGGTTACATTTGTAACAGAATGTTCCTAATCATTAGCTCTGCATCGATGCAGCATAAACAGAAACAATATTGCTCTACCTAAGGACCCCTCACCAAAATCAAAAGGAGTATTTCGCTGATGTGACAAAGCATTTCAAATGGACAATGTCCAGTTGGGTGCTGCATGTGTAAAAACTCAAACGTTCAAACCTGTTCATGGATAATCCAGAGTGCATATGTAAAAACAGCTTTAGTGTCATAAAAGTGCTTTTTATGCTGTTATTAGTGTTAGTTTGTCCAGTAAAGCCTGTATATTAATAAGATCAATTTAAATTAGCTTATGATATGACTGTGACATCATGAAGCTTCATTTGAAATTATCATGTGATTTTCTGTGTGGTGAAGCAAGGCTTTAAAACATCATACTTCTTCCTGCTTTAAAAGAGTGACACTGTGTTTAGCTTTGAGCTGGAAATCACCAGGGCATACAACCTGTATGGGCATGAAAGTTCAAGGAATTATTTCGAATCGTACTCTATATGTTTATGCTAGTCAGTGGATGGACTTTTTTATTTTTTACATTCGATGACAGGGGTACCCAACCCTGGTCCTCGGGAGCCACTGTCCTGCTTGTTTCCCAAAGAGCCCTGCACTTACAGGTTCTAACTTGGCTGAACACACCTGATCCAGGTACTCAGCAGTGGGTAGAGCAGGGGTAGTTGGAAAACAAGCAGGAGTAGGGCCCTCAATGATTGGCTACTCTTGCTGTATGACAGCTGCAGGAACAGATGTCACGTTTGTGTATGCATACCAAGCCCCAACACTTTAGTGTAAGCCCCACCCACCTCCATATAAGGCACCATGCGGCAGGTGATGTCACCCAGGATTCTCCTGTGGGAAAGCTGGTTGAGGACTACCACAGGAAGGCAGAGCACCAGGACCAAGAAGTCCCAAAATGCCATGGTGGCCAGCAAGTAGTTCCAGGCGGACCTCATGTAGTAGTTGTTCCAGACAATGCACATCACTGCCATGTTTCCCACCACACCCACTGCCAGCACCAGACCAGCCAGGAACAGGATGGCATAGGCTGCGTACGAGCTCTCAGCCAGGGGGTAGAAGGGGTTGAAGAGTTCTGGGACGCGATGGTCAGGGTTGGAGGTGTTTCCATGTAGATTAACGTCATCATTGTTACCACCATCCTCTGCTGCTATGTGTGTCAAGTTGTTGAGCTCAGTGGCATGTGGCGTCGTCACTGAGTCATTCTCAAAGGACTGGCTGAAGGTCGACTGTTGCTCCTCCTCATCAGTGCCTCTGGCCAAGCGGCGGTGATGGTCCACATCTAGATCCAGCATCTCAGAGAGAGGGAGGCCCTGGTTGGTTGTATAGGTGTTGTTCTGAGTTTTGAGCTGCTTGGTGGTCCGAACAGTTATCATTTTAATATGGGAGGAGGGGTTTGCCATGCTGTCATGCTGTCTATCATGTTGTCCAACGCTCTTTGCATCTGTAAACAGCAGCTGCATGTACAGACACAGCCACAGGGCGACAGACAGAGCCATGATAACAAACTTAAATGTGCAAGCCTAAATTCAATAGGTTCTAACCAGATTTATTAAGGAGTGGATGCTGTTGTGCTTAAAAAAAGCAAAATTGGTGCAGTGCACCAGTGCAATTCCAGCTCTATTTAATAAAAGTGCCAAGACTGAGTACTGTAAACCTTAGAAGTTCATCTTGATCCACGCTGATAAAATTAAAAATTCCCAGGTAAATTTGGTAAAAACTTCCTCAAACTTGAGGATTCAGAAAGTTTCTAAATGATGAAGATTTTTGATGTTTGTAGTCCGTAGAGGATGAAGCTCTCTTCTCTTCTCTTCTCTTGTCAATCCAAATGATCCCAGCTTTCCTACTTCAAAATGTCACTTTGTTTTTTCCTTCCATTACAAATCCTAACAGGTGTGTTGAATTTCCAGGATGGAGAAGGCTGAAGATGACGGTCTGTGTGTGTGTCGCATTCAGTGTGTCTGGACTCGAGGTTGCAGAGAGACTGGGCGTCCTGGAGCTCTGAGGGTCTCTGGGAACAAGCAGCCCTCTGCAGTATTGCTGGATGGAGCCTTTGTCAAGACACACACACACACACACAGGCCTGCAAACAAGGCTGGCACACACACACACACACACATTTGTCTTCACAATCATCCATGCATGCTTTCTTTTGCTCTTTTTGGCACTCAGTTTCTCTTTCTCACACACACACACACACACACACACACACAC
>OMLM01009636.1:50486-67682 GCA_900302695.1 Helostoma temminkii | reverse complement strand
TCTCCAGAATATTAAAGCACACTATTGGCTAATACAAAATTATTTACTGTTGTATGAGGAGTAATTAAATAGCCCACATTAAACCATGAAAAACAACACCTAGGCCAAATGTGTGAACGTATTATATGGAGGCAAGATGGTTTTTCAAGATGACCTTCCTATAGTTCTGAGAACACAGGTGGATTTGCCCAGCTTCTGAGCCAGCCCACTAGTCGTTCAAGATTTAGTGGATGAAGTGGGAAAGCAGTCTTTACATTGGGCTGGCTGCCATATGGTTGAGTGGGCAAATCCTTTTTTGGCAGAGAAGAGACATGCAAATTTTTAGTGTGCGGAGCCACAGAGATGAGTGGTCGAGCATAACCCAGTTAGAGTGTGAAGCTTGTGTGAAATACAACAAAGATTTTGGAATCAAGAAGTATCCCTCTCTCTATCACACACACACACACACACACACACAAAGCAGTAGGGCTCTTCACTGACCATTACTCTTGGAAGTGAGTGCTGAACAGAAAGTGCTTAGTAGAAAACAACAGGATACTTCCACTCCAACTCAAACAGCATCCATCAGCCATATAGTCTGTGTGTTTGTGTGTGCATGGACACTTTTGTTTGTTTTGTCTGCATTTTCTTTGTGTGGTACTTTTGGAGAGAAAGAAATACAGAGGAAGAAGGAGATTTCTCTGCTGTCACTTCAGTAATGCAGGCCTGGCTTCTCTCAGCAACCCTCTGACCTTCATGCTCAGTTTCAGCACAATTACATCACCCGTGTCAAACATGGGCCTTGATCACTACTGTATGTGTGTGTGTGTGTGTTAGTAATATTAACACTGTGATATTAAAACTTTTCTTTATTGGATGTTGGCAGACTTCAGCCATAAAGTCATATTTTACTGTTAAGACATTTTTGCGATTCTGATGATAGTCCTGAGTTACAGAACAAGGATCTGTGAAAGTTTGACTGTAGAGGCTATAACAATGAAATAGTGGAGCACATTCCTAAAATTGTAACTAAACTGCAACACAGAATTTATAGAAGGGCAGAAAGAGATTTATCCTCTTGTGGAGCTACATTAGTTTGTACTTAGGGCTTTATATCTATAGATGTGAAGGTGGTGAAGGCACAGCAGCAAATATTAAAGCTGACCTTCACAGGCATGTTTGTTTTATCGCTGCCCAGATTTCATCATACGAACTTCAGATGGGTTGAATACGAGGTTGAGTCAGTTTTGCCCAAGGCTTACTCAGCTTTTGTAAAGAAAATTATTAGTTACATTTCATGTCACAGGTTTTGATCTGAATGAGAGGAATACACTTTATGCTCTCTACAGAATCAGGGCTTATACAATTAAAGAGGTGCAACACTACAAATGTAGTGAATTGGTTTAAAGGCATAGGAAGGCTGTACTGTATCCTGGCTTGGTACTGGAGATCCCTTATGTTTGGTAGACACTACGGATTTAGCCTGAATTTAGACCCAATTCAGTCACTCCCAGTAAAATTTAGAATTAGAGTTTTGTTCCAGCCATTTGTCATTTGATGTAATCCTGCTCCCAGGTGCTTTAATAGGGTTTCTAGCATGTCACGAAATTTTGGTCGGCTGTCTTGCTGTGTGAGCAGTTTTACGGCCAGGTTTCCACGTGGCAGCTGTCAAAGTGAGCTTGTTTTAACATAACTAATGTGGTAATTTCCATGTTATGGCTAAACTGTAGCATACACCATTCAGCCACAACATTAAAACCATGTGTTGTGGCTGATTGGTGTATAGACTGCTGTGATTTAAACAGAACTTCGCTGGAGAACATATGCAGCGATTGACATCTTCCACCCACTCTGTATCTTCCACTCTCCACACCTTCTCATTCCCCATTCATTGCAGAATCACAATAATAATCAGCATTTTTCTCTTTTTTTGTAAACAATCAGAATAAAGCTGTTTCGTCTTATTAGCGTCTGTTGAACATGTCACTGCATAAACCCGTCACCAAGAGCTCTGTGTGGATGTTTCATTTTCACTCGTGAGCAGCTGTTTATTAACTGTCCTGTTATGCTATATAATTATTATAATCATTGCACTCCAAGGAACAATGTCTTCTCCAAAATATCTGTGCAGCAACTAACATTAAAAGGACTACTGTAATGTGCACTGCATATTCATATACACTACCTGCATGAAAGTGCTCCATGTAGAGTATGTGCTGTAGCTTAACTCTGCTATGGTGGATATTTTGCTGATTAAGTGTGTATGCCTCACTATGAAGTCAGTGATAATTAGGCTGATAGATTAGTGGTGGGTGTTAAAGTTCACGTTGTTTGGTATCTCTGTGCGTGTGTGTGTGTGTGTGTGTGTGTGTTGTTATGACTTACCACCACTGTACACCTTGAATAAATTGAGGTAATGAGGAGCTGTAGCTGGAATGACAGTATGTTTTATGAAGGGTAGAGACTTAACACAAAGTAAGAGCAGGAGAGGAAGGGCATATACAGTACTCCTGTCTGCCTCTCTTTCTGTCTGCAGGTTTCCCCCCTTGTTAAAAGATTAAATGCCACATTCATTGTTTAATAGGATTGCTTGGCAGGGGCCAGAGTGTGTATGTGTGTGTAGTTGTGTTGTGGGTGGGGCTAGGGTGGGAGTTTTAACAAGATTGCTGGCACAATATTAATTCTATTTTCTCCTGGCACCACATCACACTGTCTACTGGACATCATGTCTTTCTCCATGTCTCTGTTTCTGTCGCACCCATCAATACCACACAAATAAGGACTAAACTAATACAAATCCGACAGTTTTTGTGTATGTCAAAGAGAAGGGAAAAGAAGGAGGAACTGCATTTGTGTGCATGCATTTGAATGTGTTAGCCTCCTCACATTTACCCATGACCACAACAAAGATAAATGAAATGTCATTAATAATAATACACAAAGTTAGCCAGCGTAGCTGCAAACTACAAACAATGTGTCTCTGACTCATAAAAGACACATTATCAGTAATGGGTAGTCATTTAGCCCAAATGACTGGTCTGCTCATAGCAGGGTGCATATGCAGTCAGTAATGCTTTATATTTTTATTAAAGAAGTTGGCAAATACAAAAAAAATAGGGGCCTAGGTGAATATTCAAAGTTGTAATACAGTGTAAAATTAAAACTTAAATACATAAACATTGTGTTTTAATGTTTAGTGGTTTGCTATTGTCATGGATTTATGTGTAAATAATCTAATGACAACAATCTTTTAAAATCAGATTGTTTACCTATCACTAAAGAATTATCAATTGTCATTGTTTTACCTGAATGTGAGATACAGTGATGTGCAGTACCATTAATTACCAAGACCCAAACAAAACATTAAGATAAAATAGGCTAAAGAGCTTTGTGGATCTATAGAAGTTTGTGGTAACTCTTCTCTTTGCGTTGCGTAATTTGTAATAATTTGTTTCAAGTTTTACCTTATCAAAATATATTGATTAATGGAACTTACAAGTCTGTGTTATCCCATTTTTACAATAAAATATGTATATTGTTTCATTGCTGTAGCGAACAACAGTCTGTCAAAGGCAAAACACAAGAAGTGGAAGACAAATGTTGATAGTATTGTTTTTAGGTTGTTTCAACTCAAACCATATCATTCCCTTAAACTTAACCAACCCCCCCTCTTCACACATCTCCAGTCCAGCGGATACATCCACCCCACACATTCAAACCACTCCACACCACCTCCCTCCATAACCAGCTCATCTTTGCCCCCCACCCTCTCCTTAACTTCAGATCAGGTGAGGAGACAACTGCGGCGGCTAAAGGACAGGAAAGCCGCAGGTCTCAACGGAATCAGCCCCGGACTGCTCAGGAACTGTGCTGACCAGCTCTGTGAGGTGGTCACCATACAGCTGGCACTTCTGAGAGAGAAGCTGGATGGGGCAGGAGTGGATGAACAACTGATGGCATGGACTACTGATTACCTCACCAGCAAACCACAGTACGTGAGGCTACACAACTGTGTGGATGAGGTGGTAGTGTCCAGCACTGGGGCACCTCAGGGGACGGTGCTCTCACCGTTCCTCTTCACCCTGTACACCTCAGGAGGTGGGTGAAAGGAGGATGTTGGCCAAGCTGACATCCATCATGGACAATCCATCTTATCCACTGCATCAGACAGTGGAGGCTCTGAGCAGCTCCTTCAGCAGATGACTGATCCACCCTCAGAGTAGGAAGGAGCGGTACAGCAGATCCTATATATCCACAGCTGTTAGACTGCACAACGTCTAACGACCTCAAACAATGCACATAGTTTTATTTAAGCAATGTTTGTAGTTTTATTTTTATTTTTATTTTAGAATTGTGTATAGTATTAGTATTGTAAATTTGTAAATTTGGTAAATGTTTAATCCTTTGCACACTTTTCTATTTTTCCATTCTCTTGCACTTACTGTCATTTGTGTAGCTGTTTTAACAATTGAATTTCCCCACTGTGGGATCAATACATTTATCTTATCTTATCTTAGATAGTCTTAGATATTTATATTTCATTCTAATATGAATGTATTTTTGTTTTGTTTGTCTACAAAAAAATACTGAAAGGATTTGGTAAAAGCTGTGTGCAGGTGAATCTCAGAGTTATGACCAATTTCGAAAGCTACTTTTTTTTGGCTCATGCCTTGTGTACACGGATTCAGTTTCTACTCCGCTGCTGTCAATGATTTAGCTGTACTTTAACCTCACAGCACGAGCAGCTCCAGTTGAAAATGTCTACTCTTATGGTGGAATACAGTGATCTTATCTCTGTCAACAGCTATCATCTTTTGATTGCGCTAGGATTTTGGTACGATTACTGTAGCAGCAGTAAGAGAGAGAATGATGAACTTGAAGCGACTTAAGCTGTGGCCGATTTGACCCATCCTGCATGTTTGTGAAAACACCACACTTTAGTCATGCTGTGTGTGGGTGGGTGTTCAGAGGATGTGTTCTGAGGTTGAAAAAGAAGATGTATGACTTTAGTTTCATTGGGTATATTCACTTTGCACCTGCTAACTAAGAAAGTTCCAATGATTTATTAAAAAGCTTTATTATTTTGTTATATTTAATATGCAAACTACCTACGAAGATGACAAGATTTCTCCACTCCCCAAGACACAAAATAAGTAAGCAGCATTTGTATTGTATCTATTTCATCTACTCAGTCTTAATGATCTGAGTAGGGTTTTCGACCTCAAAGAAATTATATATAACTTGTGTGTTTACACAAGAATTTAAGGTAATTTTTAATCTCATTTGATTTGTGCATATTCATTTGTCCTTACCTGGACTAAAACTCTGATTAGCATTTTTGCAGATTTTATGAGCTGTGCATTAAGTCTGAACGCACTTTTAAGATGATATCATTGGAATTCGATTTCCATGACAGCACAAAAAGGTATCTGCGACTGACGGGGGAGTAATATGATGTGAAGGCAGAGACAGAAACTGGATGTGTGTCTGTTTAAGAACATCAGAAGACATTTGTGCCAAGACCCTCTCAACTGTTGCTTTTTTTGTCAAATGAGGATGTGAGCCTACTGTGGCTGAATGTCGCTTAGCAACATTCAACCACAGTAGGCTGACTGAAGTTAGTGTAGCAAGCTCAGTCTGGTCCCTGAAATTCACAGCAGAATAATTTCCCCAGGGATATTTGACACAAGTCAAGTAAAGTGACATCTGTCAACGTTGCGCGAGTGAAGCGAGCTTCCTCCAAATTAAAACTAATCAGAGACTACTTGTAGAGCAGCATGACACAAGACACCCTGAATGAGTGTTGTATTTACTTAAAACACTACTGAGACTTTTCTTGAGGTTTTTGCACAACAAATAACACTGTGAACTACTATGTCTATTTGTCCTACTGATGTGGTAGAATAACCACAAGTTATTTTTTTCTGCCATGTGACATTGATTTTCAGAAGAGTACGACTGTACCAGACATATGCTTCACTCTGCTCACTTACACAGAGTTGCACCTGTGTTCACAGAACTAGAGTGACCTCATATACCAGAACCCACAATATACTCTATACATCACTCTGTATGCTTGCCTGCCTCACTGTGTCCTCTTTCATCATCCTATGAGACACTGACACTGCTGCCCTCATCTGCACCTTGGTGACAGTCTCTCATTTCATTATCAAACAAGATTAATCTTTTAAATTAAGTTTTCAAGAAAATACAAGTCTAACATTGCAAACAGAAATTCTTTTCGAACATTTCTCAGCCTGGCATTCGAGTGACAGCTTTATACACACCTTCAAAGGAAAATTTTAAAGAATCAGGTCTTTACGCTACATTGCCTTTCATTTCATTGTCCACTGTACTTTACATGAACCCCATGCGTTTCAATATATTGTACTGGTTTAAACCCATAAACATCTTGTAAATTCATTATGCAACATTCCCTAAATCTCTCAGCACTCACACTCATGATCCTAATTCCACATTGCAGAATGATTTAATCCAGTGTTTAGATTTAATCCACTGGTCTCCAAGGTGGAAAAGTGACAGAGCTATGAAAAGTGTAATGAATGAAATCTCCCTCATCAAACTTTATGTATTTACCTTATTTGCATGGTAGTTTGTTAGAATGCATTTCTGTCATTTTCTGTAACCGTCTTTGCTCACTTGCTGTTTCTCTACCTCCTTTTACTTCAGCCCCATAGGATGTTTCCCATAGGGAAATATTCAGAGATGTAATTATGCAGTCTGCTTTTCATAATTTGGAACGTTTACACTCCATGGCTGCATCGCTCATCTCAATCAACAAACACAAACAAATCAATTAAGACAGGATATCAACCATGTTTACTTTGCCACTTGACAGCAAACTTTGCTGGGGTGGGGAGGATCCCTCTCCCTCCCTGCTCTGTTTTCCTTAAATAACAAAAGACAAAGTTGAACATGAAAACACGTTAATCAGTGGACAAGCACACAGAAAACATAGACAGAAAAAAGTGTATAGTATATGACTCCTGTGCATTAACACACATTAACACATACAGAAACAAAGACACAATTGTGTTACCACTAATTGCATCAGTTCCATCAAGCCATTCTCGAAGAGCCACAAACACAAATCAAATTAGCACTTCACATCGCTGTGTCCCCTGTCTCAGATACTCCAATTAGGCCATGACCAAGGGAGTGGATTTATGCACATACACAATCTCACATGTGCACGCTCAAACTTGTAGTTTGAATAGTCTGGGGGTATCTGCAACAGCACAACTTTCAGAAGTTTCAGATTTTTGGTATTGTGATTAGATAAACTATGTGTGTATGTGAGCAGAAGAAGATAAGGGAAGACAGTCAGAGATAGTCAAGTGAGAAGGGAGAGGAAGGGGCGAGATGGGCCTTGAGAATGCACTGATGGATTTTGTTGTCATATTCACACATTTCAGATTTGGCTCATTATGTGACTGTCCCTGCAGGCTCTTGCATGCCGTTGCCTTGATACGTCTTTTAAACTCAGTGTATTTATGGGGATTGTGTGTATTCACTGTCTGTAATTGTGTCTGTGTGTATTTATATGCTGTTGGCTATGTGAGCTGATGAAGTTTTTATTAACAATGGTATTTGTTAAAAGTGAAGAATACTAATAACTATATTTACTTTACTACTAGCTTTTGGGTCATCTTTTTGACCCACTTTAGCATTTTTGTTATTTTTGTCCACTTGCCTGTGTATCATAGAGTTAAATTGATATGATATTAGCTGAGCTGCAGAGAGAAAGTATTTGGGTGTTTGACTGGGGAATTCAGTATTAATTTGCTTCATAACTAAATGGAAGTGACATACAAAAAAAACATTCATTAATAGTTTTAACAATCAGTGTCATGTTGCTATTTTCCTGACCTTAATGCAACATTTGTTCCTGCTAATGGACAGCAGAATAACCTGTAGACAAAACATTGGCATATTTTTATCAAAATTTGGTGTTATGATGTTTATTTATTTTTTGGTCTCCATAAAACTCCTGTGGCAATTACTTAATTGGCTATGTAGCTGTTATCAGAGTGGATTTAGAAGGAGAATGACAACACATTCATTGACAACAGAACAGTTCTATTTTGTAACAATGATGGACCATGGAGTCTTCAAATACTTCCAAACAATGGAAACTAGCAACTGTTTTCAACAGTTTTCTAAGGTAACAAGGTGAAATCTTCTGCTGTGATATTTAGAACACAATTTGAATATTTAAGAAACAAGCACAACATGATCATAAATGATGATCTTGGTCTTGGATGGTTTCCTGCAACATGTGTGACGAGAAGGTGGAGGAGAGATGGGGAGACTAACCCACTAAAACACTCTAAAGATTCAAATAAATGTAAAGCTGCAGGCTTTAAAACCAATACATTGAGATGGAGATGCTAAATTGCCAAAATACTCAACATATACTAAAGAGAACCACAAAGTCAGGTGGTAATTCTCATTTGGTTTGTGATTATGATCACAACCGTTTTACCTTAGCACTGTACTACATGGACACCAAATGCTGCAAGAGCGTTGCAATAAAGTTGAAGTTTGGTAACATAAGGGCAATGTGCCCATAATTAAGCCACTTATGTCCTGACGATTATGCAATATTCTCAGCTCATTGGCAATCACCAGTGATGTGGTTAGAAGTGTACAAAGCGCCACAGCATTAGAATAAAACTGAATAATGTGCATGAACACTTTAATTAAATTATACATTCTGCATACTATTAATCCTGTTGTGCAATGCAACAGGAAGGACAGGACGCCCTACTATATTTACAAGTTCCCTTTGTACAGTCAATAGGCAAACCAAAGCTAAATTATGTCTCATCTGGTGGATCTATCTGTCTTCAGTCAGATTCAGTTCAGTCGAGAGATGTTCCTCAAGCTCCACTAATACTAAATTACACCAAACTAGGTGCAGTGTAGTTCTTTGGGTGTATGTGGAAGCACACAGCAGATGAAAAGTCTATGGAAGTCTTACTGTGGTCCAATAAATGATACATGATGCTCTGTCTTTTCAGAATCATAAATGTGTGTGCCGCTTTTGTGAGATTGCATGTGTGTTTGTATTTTATAGCTGAGATTCGGTGTTCGACAAAGTGTCTTAGAGTATAATATCTGAGATCACTCCGAGACCTGACATGAAAGGTTTGCTGTAAAAGCATGATATTTTTCCCGGAGAGCCACTGACCTCACTGGTCATGTCTGTTTTCAGTTTTCAAAAGCAAAATCATTCAAACATCACAGCTGCTGTTGAAACCTCATCAGTTAACACAACGATGTTTGCTCACTCAACTCTTGCAAGTGCATTAGAAAATTGAAAAATGTAATGTTAACCTTGCCTTCCTGGTGTTTTCATTTAGAATCCAATTGTCCCTCTGTAGCTGCCCAGCACCTGTGCTCCGAAAACACGTGGGGCATTGTCTTAAAATCAAGTATTTCAGTTTTTGCAAAAACTTTGAAAAAAGTGTACAGGAACAAATATGGTGGTTCTAAGAAGAAACACATATTACATGATTTATTTTAGTTATTGAAATATAACTTAAAATGGATAGTTCACATAGTCTGTTGAGCGAGGAAGAGGTTTGTCTTGTGAATTTAAACTTTTAAAGCTTTGAACCTTTCCTCCATTACACATAAATAAATCACTCCATGTGTCTTTATGTGTCATATTTATGTCCGAAGTTCAATAGCCAGCCAATGTGATTTCATGCTCAGGTGCAGGCAAATGAGAAGGGAGAAATAAAAGGGAAAGAGACTGAGAGAAACAGATATGTACTCTGTCATTTCTGTGACTGTAATCTGAACTGAATTTACTTCTTTAGTCCACAATTCACTGCATTTAGAGGAAGATAGATTGCAAACTGACGGTGAGAGGAGGAGTCAGGCAGAAAGAAAGGGAGCAAAAAATATGCAGAAGCCAAGACAAGAGAAGAGACAGATGGACACAGAGAAATGCACAACCAGTCTAGAGACAAAAATTGAATCCCTTTGATGACATTGAAGTGAGAAGCGAGGGAGAAAGAAAGAAAGCATCCAGTCCAAGTCCAGTGTGTCAATGAGACTCCCCAGTGGACAAGTGTGTGCATGTGTATCGACTTGTAGGCTTGTGTGTTTGTGTGAGGTTTTCCTTTCCCTTTAGAGAAAACACAGTATGCAATACACAGTGTCAAAGGGAATGAATCAGATTCAACATAAGGGTCTTTAGATACGAAGAAGACACTGCCTGACACCTGATGGGCCTTAACCATGGCCAAGACACTCCTATTGTGAATGTTAAAAACTGAACTGTATGTATCTGAATATGTAGTGTAGAAATGTAATGTGGGAACATGGATAGTTGAGTGGCACTCACAGGGGCAGAAACATGAAGGCTCCTTTGCGAGACTGCATAGATTGGATGCCTTGTGTCTCAATTGAATGCACATTTACATTGACTGCAAATTTAGCTTTGGATCCGTATTTGCCATAGTTTATGATGACTTACAAACATACAGGTTGAATATTTCATGTATACGCTGTGTTGCCTTTTTTCTTAGCGGTGCCCCATGCGAGTCCTACCTGCATGGGAGTTACATGAACCTTATGTCACATATACATTAGCAAAGAGGCGGGAGCTCTAGCTCAAAACCATTGTTTCAGAGGCTCTAATCCTCATTTTTTGAGGACCTGTTTTTAACCCCCAAAAGGGGTATAACATAACTCCTTTAATGGTTATTTGGTACATGATAAGGCCTGGCATTACACTGATGTGGCGGTATAGGCATAGATGAGTGTAGTTGAAACTGACTGATTTTGTTGACTTATGTACTTATTTTAATCACACTATTATATGATTAATCATACTATTATATGATTAAAATAAGGATAGAATGGAAAGAAACATCAAAGGTGATCCACAAAACTGAGATGATACCAATTGATAGAAGTGCTATTGGTGTTGGCTATATAGCTGTCAAACAGCCCAATTGCACCCTGTTGAATTCTGAGACTGACAAAATATAGCATGAGCTTGGGTTTCCCAAACGTGATTAAAAGGAGGATAAGACACCAGTGTCTATGTAAAGCTACTAGGTGACAGTCAACATATTGTTGATGAGGTGCATACAAGAGTCCATCTCCACCTCAGCTTCCCTCGTTTGTCTCCATTGTTTTTGTTACGGGAAACACAAAAGAGCTTTGCCGTTAATAATTTATGAAACAGACGTGAAATAGCTTGTACATCAACAGTGAGAATGGTTTTTTGTGAACCCATGCTGTGCATCCATTGTTGTTTTGCTGCTGTTTTTACACCTCCTTTTGTGCTCCCACAGCAACTGTTTGTACAGTAACACATCCAGACACAGAGATCCAGAGCCTTGAGGCGCTCCAAATGTTCTAGCAACATCTACACACAGGAGACCAATTACAACAACATCAGGATGTGTGACCCTTAAAGAATTACTGCTGTATAACCAAGCAGGGGGAGGATGGAAGTTTCAGAAAAAGACACAGCACACCAGCAAAACTGTTTTTGTCTCTTGCAATGGGCGAGCAAAAGCTCACTGCACACAGCTATGAAATAGCTTGCCAACTCTGTCATGTATGCACTCTCTTCCCTCCCTGGAGGCCTTGGCAGGAGTAGTTAAATAATGCACCCAAGGTTGGTTATTTTTATGTTGCATTAACAATTCCTCAACTAGGGGAAGAGTAATCAAAGAACAGAATCTTACTTAAGGACGGAGAGGTACCAATCTCTGAGTGCCAGTGATGAAAATGGAGGGAGGCCTTAGCGGCAGCAGTGGGACAGGACAGCACTTTGAAGTGAGGCATTTGAAAAAGGTGCCTACGATTGATTTCACGCAAACATGTCTGGGAACTTCAAAAGCCTAAAGAAGGTTTTCCCAGGCTTTGAATTCACCACTCACTCTCAAAAACCACAGGGATAAGACCAGGTTCAAGGAAGGACATTACGTTGCAGAGCAGAATGTGAGTTTTCAGATGGCCAGGTAGCATTAAAAAAGAGTGGAAACCAGGAAGTTTGGGGATATGTCTGGACACTAAAAGTAAAAATCCTTAAGGTCTACAGTCTCAAATGCTACATTCACTCACTTGCACATGCAAACAACCAAAATGTTAATGTCCAAAACACAGAACAAGACACATGCCAGTCTCATGCACATTGTTTGATTTCTAGCACCAATCAGGCTGTGCTGCAGGCTATTTCATTAAGCCCCAGATTTCCCCTGTTAGGTCCTGACTTTCCAGCTGCCCCAAACAAGCTTTTACTCCTGTGACAGGCCTGTCAATTAATCCAGTCAAAATGCAGTCAAAGGAAAAAGTGGCCCATATCACCCAAGCCCCTGAAAGCTTGGATTATAACATAAACCGGGGGATTTTATCCTTCCTTGTGATGGATTCTTTGCCAGCTTCACATCCAGCCTTTTGACAGCTAATTATTTCATTAAACATCTTTCGATGGCTCTTTTCGTTTATCTTTCAATGACTTTAGCTGGTGTAAATCCCACTGAAGCCTGGACTCCTCTGTTTTCAGGCAGCTCGACTAGGGCTGTCAAGAATTTATTGGTCTTCTTTGATGAGACTTTAGCTAAGGTTTAATCATTTATCTGCCATTGATTGTTCTTTTTGGGGGGGTTGCTATATGCATTTGCGGCAGGTGGTGTGTTTTATTTAGGCAAATGGAAACCTTTCTCATTTCTCTCTGCGAGACTATCTTTGATGGTCCAACCACAGTTAAAGCCACTCACACAGTGCATGCCATTGACTGTGAAATATCCATGCAAGTCTTTAAATCTTTGATTTGACACGGACAAACTAAAGCTTTTCATAACCACTGTTATGAGTTGTTGTCATTTTTTGTCTGTCAAGAATGTGCTATCACAGAGGCGCTCTACCCACATATTAAAAAGCCTTTGGCATTCAGACACATCGGGCACAGCTCTAAAGATTGTGCCAATCACAATGCAGATGAAATTCGTTTGTGTTTTTGGAGGTCTCAGAAATATTTTAGTCAAACAAAAAAAAAAATCTCATTACTGAAAAGAATCTTCTATTAGGGTAAAATAGAGTAATTTTTCATTATGAGTTTATTTATTAGCTTTCGAAGGTTGTCTAAACATCTAATAAAAAGAATTACCCTTGTAATCATTGCAATCTTCATATGCAGACTTTTGCTCACTCTATAAAAATAAGAATAAATTGTGTCCGACTCCTTCAAGCAGTGACTTCTCTAATTTCAACTGCATTTCTATACTGACACATGCAAAAAAGAATCCATCAATCAGTCTGTTAGCTATATCCACTTATCCTTTAGGTTAGCGAGGGGCCAGGTCGCCAGTCTATCACAGGCCTGACATACAGACAATCACTCACACTCTCATTCATATCTCCAGGCAATTTAGATTCACCAATTAACCTAACCTGCATGTCTGTGGGAGGAAACCGGAGCATCCAGAGAAAACCCACGCAGGCACAGGGAGAACATGGAAACTCCTAACAGAAAGGCTCCAGCTGGTAGATTCGATCCGAGAAACAATTCCTGCTGCCTCTGAGGAAGGAAGAATAATAAGAGTAAATAGAAACACACAGCACAGGCAGCTGTGATAAAATGTGTGCACAGCAACACTGCAGCAACAGTTGTTAGCTCGCAGGAAGTGTTGTATTTCACGCAGTACTAACCAATCTAACACAACTTATTAACAGCAAATTTGAAATCAGGATGACTGATGGCTTCCATGGGGACAGCGTTTACTTCACAAACCTGACATTTCAACTCTAAACAAGGTATCGCCCACTAGAGGACTGTCTCTCATTCTCACACACACACACACACACATACAGACATACAGACACACACACACACACACACATCATGCTTTGATTGCTTCTCTCCCACTAGTCTATTTGACTGGCCATCACTGTCTCTGCCTCTCTGTGTTGCATGTTTCTTTACTGAAGTGAGTGTCTCTTTTGCTTCATGTCTGCTTTCCCACTGGACCCTCTCTGCACTCCAATTAGGTTTGTCACTCAACTACTGCGGATGGGATTAAGGGAAAGACAGAGCAAGAGGGAGGGAAGGAAGGAGGATGAGAGATGGAGTGGCAGAGACAGGTGAAACAACATTTAAAAACATGGACAGAAAACAAGCATATGAGTCAGGGCAATAGAGAAGGAGAATGAGTGCAAAGGGAAAAGAAAGTGGAGGAAAATGTGAGTACAAGAAAGTGGGTATGAGTGAACAGCTGGATTTGGCCTGGAGGACGTCTGAATAATGTGATACCATTAAAGCAGGATTCATAAACTCACTGTCTTCCTTTCTCCTCCCCTCAACTCGTTTCCTATTTTTCCTGCTTTATCCCTTTATTTTAATATTCCCATAACATGCATACTGGATGGTCTTGCATATTCTCAGCAGTGGATTTACAGCTAGTCAAACCACATATGGACAATAAGCTGCAATGTTTCCTTATACTCCAGTTATTGTAGTGTATAGTAAAAATGACAAAGCTGTAAATGTTTCCCATGAAGATGTATGGTCTTGCTGGCTTTAGGCAGCCCTACGTACAGTAATATCGTATAAATATTTGATAGTTCAGATGTTGCGTATATATAATGTTGATGGTGTTGTTGTTGCTGAGGCAGGCGAACAATGGAAAAACAGCAGAAGGAAGGGGAACACTGGCAGCTGTTAGAGTGTTAGAGTGCTGGCTGCTAACCTCAGGCTGAACTTTAACCTGGTCATAAAGCAGACTAGAGGAATGTTCTACGTCAAAAATAAATACATTATACAGCTGGTAATAACGTTCCAAGGAACCACAATAAAAGTCATAACAGCAGCTATGCCAACTTTCTGACATTGCAGACTCTAGTCCAAGGAGAAACTGTTTATTTGTTGGTGTTTCCACATCAGAAATCCAAGCAATAAGAGAGTTGCTAAAAAAAGAGTTAATAGGTCCAAATATTTTACGTGGGCCTTCACTGTTCAGATAATGGTGTCCATATCAAACAATGCTACGGTCTAACACATTAGCTGAATAGAAGTATGACAGAAGAAGAAGCCCATTCACAGATGTCAGTTTCCACCCACCAGCTCAGGTTAGCAGAGTTTTTCCACTTCTCTCCTTAGGACTAGCTGTACTGTGTATGTTTGTGTGAGCTTCCCTTATGTCACTCAGAAAGTATTTTTCAGTTATGAAGGTAAATTTGCTTAGTTTTCATTTCTCAAAGAAGAAAATGTACAACAACAGATATAATTTGCTTATTTCAGGACAGAAACAGGCATACGCACTTCACAGACTGTTTTCAGGTTTTTGCCAGAGATAAAGTCAAAGTATCACTAGGATTCATTCTCTAAAGCTCTTTATTTCATAATATTCCAACAGCAGTTTTAAAGATATAATATTCTGAATGATGGATTTAAACTTCATAGTGGTGCCATAGTTGGAGAATCATCAAATCAGTACTGGTTATCCTCTGGGGATCAGATATGCAGTTTTTAAGACGCAGTATTTTATTTAATAATTATTATTATTATCTAATCACGTTAGAAGTGGGGCTGTTTTGTGCTCACAAAATCTTTAGAATACATTGTCTGTCAATGTTTGAAACTTTTGTGCCAATGTATCACATAGCTGTTCAGGCAATTCACTGAATAAGTAAAAATGGGAGAAAATAAAGGATGAACAAAGTCAGTAGTAATCATCCACTGGAACCCATGAATATCTGTACACATTTTCAGTACAGCCCACATAATAGTTGCTGAACATATTTTCATGGAGGTGCTGGAATAAAATTGGGCGATCACCAAACAATTTATCTTCCAGAAACAATAAATGTTTATACAAAAAACAGAAGCCTCATGGTAGTTTTACATGAAAATCAGGGAATCACAAAGTTATCATGATTACCTGAAAACCAGGTGGTGCCAGTCCATCCAGTAGATGTTGTGATATTTTGCTAAATAAGTGGAAACATGGGCTTGTGGGTGGTGCTTGAGAAATAAAATTATTTCTACAAAACAACACAAGCCCCGAAAATGTCTTTTTACTCTATACACATTTCTTATTTCCACTTGCCCAGACTGCTCTACCTTAAATTAAGAGAGAGTTCAACAAGGCAAGGCTGTGCAATAATTTGAAACTTTAAGAAATATTGAAACATGACCCATTTACTGCGAGGAGGCAGTCTGCAGTGGTGACTTCAAACACTGTTTTATATTTATTTAAGCTCGCTCCGTGGTCTGTTCATCGCCTGCAACCTGTTTCTAGGACAATGATTTACAAATCTCCCTTGAGAGTCAGCAAGGAGCCGAGACTAAACAGCCTTTTGTAATATTTGATCTTGGCATGTTTGAAATGGAGGTGAACAGGCTGCAGCAGTTTTCACTGAAATGTTACAATCACTGAAGCATCAAATAAGCAAAATACAAAGAAGCCATAAAGCACAGTTTTTTACTTTGAAGTTATGAGATTGTTTTGTGATGTGCAAAGGAGTTTTGATATTTAATGCATGTTTCTATGTGCTGATATGGTGTTATGGATGGGATGAGATGCCTGTGCAGTTGCTCAGATCTGATGACAAATGACTTTAACAAGCAAAAAATAAATAAAAAAGTGCTTAACAGAATTGCAGTAGATCTACTCTGCAATGGTTCCTCAACGCAACATTACACAAAGGTGTAGCCTGTAAGCCTGTAAGAATAAAAGGCTAATTTAACGAAGGCTGGTCTCAAACCCACAAATAGAACTATTTTTTTTTTCTCAGAAAAAGGTTGAGGCATGTCTTTTATCACCTTTATTTATTCTGGGTAGTTTCATTAGGAGGCAACCTGTCTTTTTTAGGCTATCGTGTGACCTTGCTAACAAGAGGCACCATCCTGCCTCACCTAACACGTTCCAAATCTGTAGGGTGTGATTACTGAATATGTCAGAATGGAAGCGCTATCTATCTCACCATGGGCTGAGGGTAAATAAGCATATTTCCTGTAAAGGAAAACTATGGTTTGTAAACAGCACTGTTCACAATGCAGTAACTGCAGAGATCTTAAACCAGATCAACACCCAGAGCATTTAGTTATATTTGAAAATCGTGCAGCTGCATAACTACAGCTACATCAGTAGTAGTTATGCAGCCTCATGGTGCATTAGGTCAAATATATGATAGGAAGTAAGAATTTAAAGGCACTGACAATAGAAA
>OMLM01009636.1:10792-42096 GCA_900302695.1 Helostoma temminkii | reverse complement strand
CCTTTTTTTTTTTTTTTAAAGAGTCCATTTTCCCAGTTTAAACATTTCAGCTGTTTTCGGTGTATTGTTGTGAATAATTATTGTAAACATTGTGAATCTGGGTTTATGAGATGTGCAAATCATTTCATTCTGTTTTTATGTAGATTTTACACACAGTTCAAACCTATTTGGAACTGGGGTTACGATGTAAGCGACAGGGCTAAAGGGGCACGAAGTAAAATTGTGGCTGTAGTGTTGAGTTTGTTTTGGTTCAAAGAAAGACATGTGAAATTAGTTATTTCCCTTTTAAAGATCTAAAATAAACATCATTAGTTTAGCTGAAAAATTCAGCAAAACAGTTTTTATCCCTTTTTAATAAGTGCCCAACAACCCCCAAACTGTCATCTGAAGTTTGATTCAGATGTGGCTAAATCAAGGCTGATGCACATAAATACAACCTCACACCAATGAGAGGATCAAGGATAAAACCATAAATACCAAAATAATATGGAAAATATACATACACATTGAATGTATCTTCCTAAATTTCAATGTTCGTGAAGTGAAAGATGACTGAGAAAATAGGTTATCAGGTCTTTTAAATAAATCTAATATAATGCATGATAAAAAAGGAAATTTGCCTACCTTGCATGAAACCACAGGAAGAAATTAGAAAAAGGAAGAGTGTACCAATGTCATATATTACATAGTGAAAAGAGCATGAAATAGAATTAAAATAATAATAATTGATATCAAGTTTCTATAATTAGGTTGACATATAAGCAAGATGGCGACGGCAGTGTTTTCGAGGGACTCCATGATTTAAGGGGACGTTCGAGTAGGGTGAATCATGCTGTAGGAAACGTTTCATCCAGCGCCAATGACAATCAGAAGTGGAACTCGATTTTGCAAAGGCACAGAGGAAGAAAAGGAACCTGTTTTACAGTTGCGCAGTGTCAAAATAAGTTAAATTGACAGTTGTAGGTATACGCACAATGTCAAACCGAGAATGATGTTATCGCAAAACAAAGGAAATAATTTGACAGGTGGGAAATGTTAGTTTAGACCCCATGTGTTTTCAGTGAGGAAGGATGTGTCAATGACAAGCCCGCACTGATGCAACCTGGAGAAACAGGAGATGAAAAGCACACTTCCTGTGTGGCCTAATCAGGTTCCTGCCTGCCACCGGTGCTACAGATACTACTCTCTCTAACCCTATTATTTCAGAGAAGCTCATGTATATATATAAAAAAAAAGTCTCTACAGAGATAAACAAATTGCAGTTTCCATTCCTTATCCTTGACACTCAAAATAATATAAGGATAAATATATCAAACTCATAATTCATCACACTGAGCTTTCTCAGAAAGCAATGATGAAGCTATCAAATTGAGGAGTCATTTTGAAAGCAGAGCTAATGCAGCAATCAACTTCAGGTGATTTGTCAATAGCGAGCAATTCATACTTCTGCTCCGGTGCAATGCCCTACAGGTAAACAAGGGAAACAAATGAGAAACGTTCAAGTGCACTCTTCCCTTTCACCACACACAAACGCACGCACACACACAGACACACACAAACACCTCCTCGCACGTCGTTGTCAGCATGTTAATCAGGCTTTGGTATGGGTTTTAGCCCTGAGGCACTCGGTTATAAACACAGATAGAATAAATATCTCATTTTAGTACCTTCAAATGACTAACTTTGTTGTGTTACTCCCTGATGGCTCTGAAAAGAAAGTTTGCGATCAAGTATTTATGATGTTTAGCATGCAACAAGGCCGCTATTTCTCAGATCACAGCATTAAGCCTTAAAAAAAAAAACAATGGTACTGCACAACGTGCTGCTGTGAGTGCTACTGACCTTTCTGCGAGAGGTCAACGGTGGTACACGGTTGGCATTTGAGACAAGATCATTACGGCTCTGGGTTTAATTGAAGCCTTTATCCCAGGTGTAATCACGGCTAAATAAACAACGCTGGAATTATCCAAGACCCAATTAGGCCTGTGGGGAGACTTGTGTGCAGAGATGCAATGTGCTGCTTCTTCATAATCAGCTGAAACCAATACTTGATGAAAGAGTCTGATATCTCTACCTGTCTGTGCGACTAATTGTCTGTAATTAGTACAAGGCAGGGGTAATTGTGAGGGTTGATGTTATTATGAGAAATATTATTGGTGCAATATTAAAATTTCCTATTGTGTGGGCTTTGAAAAAACATACCAGTGGAATATGTTTAATTTATGCTGTAATGGGCACTTTCACTTGGGAATATTACGTGATATCATTAAGGCAGGATGTTTGAGAAATGAGGCTTCATTAGGGGGATTTTGTCATCTCCTAATCAGTGCTGAAATGGAAGATTCCACTGAAGCTGACAGGCGTGAATCTTCACACAATGCAAAAGACCTCCAAATGACTCCACACCTCTGTGACCATGAGATAAACAAAACTAAAACAGAAAAGACATACGAGTGATACTCCTCGCCGGTTAATTAAGTGACGAAATAAGCTCGGAAATCCCCGGAATCTAATTACACAACAGGGGCAACACACATAAAGTAAAGTGCACACCATGCTGCTCTGGAACGAATGGGTTTAATGCAATCACACATCTTTAATGAAATCATGTGAATTAATGTCTTAGATCTTTGCTTTTATGAATTTGCCTCCGGTGGCCAATGCACCAGGAAGTCAACGGAAATTATTCAGCCTTGTGCTGTGGAACAAAGTCTGTGCGTGTCAGCAGATGCCTAAGAGGAAACAGAGAAGTAATAAGACAATGAGGGATGATGTACTTATTCCTTGATGTTGCAATATGTATAGAATGAGCATATAGGTGCACTTTTCACATATTAATATTTATTTCATATCTATTGCTGCAACAGTTTACGTGTAAATTAGCCAGTTGCTTTGCTGCAATTTGATAACTAAATATGAAGCACTTGTTCCTTTATAGCTTATATCTACTGTTCTTTTCAAGGTCAAGGTCAAGGTCAAGAAGGTCAAGAAGCTTTATTGTCATTCCAACCACATATAGCTGACGCAGTACATATTGACATGAGACAACGTTTCTCCAGAACCATGGTGCTACAGTAACATGGACAGTAACAAGACAGAACATAGAACTGAGGACTGCTAAGTTGTCCTAGCCACATAAAGTGCATCCTGTGCAACCTAGTGCAAACTCTGCTAGAACAAAAAAAGTGCAGACACTCTGGTGGGTCATCAAACAAAAAGGGTCACGGGTCTTTTTATAAAGTGGATTGAAATATTACTGGGAAAAATAAATAAACACTTTTAAACTGTGTTTCATTTCTGGTTTGACTCATGTTTTAATGTGCCTCAATGCTGCAGCATGCACCTGTTATCTGCCTGCAATAGCTACTGCCACAGCTGAATGATCAGCCAATGTAGAAACTTCTAAAAATCCCAGTTGAAAAAGAAAAAGCTAACCCTTTAATGAGTGTAAAGGTTCTTAGTCATCCAGGTCATGGTTAAGCCAAAGGTTCTGTTTAGTAGCAACTGGACTTGTTTCTTGGAAGGTGAAACGTCTTCAAGAATCAAGAAACAAGTCCAGTTGCTACTGAACAGAACTTTGGGCTAAACCTTTACTGATTTGCCAGTGCGATGGTATGGCTATGGCACAAAAACTATTTGGTTAAAATGTGCATATTTGGGTTAGTACAAGGTTTATTAATGAAGTATTAATATTTACAACTCTGTATATTATTGCCATGTCTAAAAATGAATCAACATGTATAAGTACACTTAGCAAAAAACACTTAGGCTCTTATTATTTAACCAATGACTCAACTGATTGTTTTTTTCACATCCTAACTGCATTGTAATTGCATTGCCTTTGTTTCACATCTGTTAATTACTTAAAAGAGATCAACGAAGCATTATTATATCAGTGATTACTGGATATGTAATCACCATCAGGAGAGGCTAAACAAGCAAATGTTCACAAAAAAATGGAAAATAGGACCACAGTGGCACATTGTGCTTCCACAAAAGGCACCATGCTGCACACCACCTCTGGTCAAGAATGTCTTAGGTGCTGACCTTTCTGGCTCAGTTATCTACCTGTAACTGTCTTACTAGGTGTAACAGTCAGCATAGTTAAACAAACATAACATTGTGCTCACCATAACTGAAAGAAAAAACAATGGATGAGTAGCTATAATTATGATTTTTAGATAAAAAAGTGACTTATGATGGCGATTCAGTCTATCCAAAAGAACAAAAAAGTAATGTCTTATTGATCTTTTTATTCTGTACTGTGATTAGTTGCATTAATGGCAAATAGGTTATCCAGCCAAGTTAAAGCACAGGAACCGTAGACCGAAATACCATGAAAGTGTTAAGAAAACTGAAGATAATATGAAATGGCTTTCAACCTCCACCTCCTGCTCTCAGCACTTGCTTGATCTTGTGACTCATTGTAAATGCATTGAGAGGTAAGTGGATGTGGAGTTGACTTTTCAGAGCGACACAGTGAGAGTGACTGTGGGTGTGATAGTGATAAAAAATACAAAAAAAAAAAAAAAATGTCAGAAGCTCATCTGATACACTGCAACATGGCTTAGTGATCGACTCACCTACAACCCCACAGGGATTACATTACCTTGCTCTTTGTTAGCTAAATGTCAGCGCCCCACCTGGCTCCTATCATACACTGTCTGATACCCCAGGCAGCACTCAGAGATACCGTTGAGGTTCCGAGGTTTTAACTCACTGCAACTCAAGTCTTGGTCAGTTCAAAACTAAATGCACAGTGCTACACATCTGTCCGAACAAGGTGAGGTGGAGATGAGACACGAACTATCTTTTTCACTTGAGGGTCAGCCATACATTCCTACTGTAGATGCTCTCACATCAGGGACAGTCACACAATTCCTCTGCTGCCCCATCACCTTTAGAAGCGAAAAGCTGCATTTTAATTAAAGATGGTTCACATTCAGTGAGCTCCATGTTGTGAAAATTGTTAATGAAATATGTATGCTGTAGAATGCTAAATTATTAGGTTAAAATTGCAAATTATGCTGTCATGTGGAAAAGTATTTGTCTGTTTATTCTATGATAACTCCATGATTGCAAGAGTGTGAAAACTGCAAACTGATTGATAACACTTGATTAGATGGCAAGTTGCATAACACTGCATAGCATATTTTGCATGTTAAACTTTGACAGTTTGCTTGGATTTCCTTTGAGTATAGTAATTTATAAAAGCAGCATCTCTATGTTAGGAGTGTTTGATAAATAGATCTGGTCAGAATCTAACCTAGTTTTCAGACACTTCGCACACCTCTGAACCTCAGCAGCTATAGGGTCGGTATGCTCTGTGAAGATCCTTTCGACAGGTTTCATTTAAATCATGAATGTGAATAAGGTTGCATAACTTGAGCAGTTATTTTCAGGTACAAAAAAGTTTATGCCAACACTTTTAAGTACTTTAATGCAATTAGATGTGTCGACAGTAATTGCGGTGGTGATTGTGGTGTGAGTGCCTCTTTACTCTTCGAAAACATTGTGTTAGCCCACATTTCTGGCAGTCAAGGGAGATTGGAAGTGGGTACTAAACGTGTGTGATTGCCCACATCACCAGCATTCAGTTACTAGTGAAAGTTAAACCAACTCTCACACAAAGTGTTACAATACTGCAGTGCATAAAAACAGACATTCACCAGCATTAAAACTATAAACACCCATTCAGTGAACAGTTGCTCACTTTATGTCTCACTGTTCTACAATAACACTCACTAACTTAACCCTATAAGGCCAATGGTATCATATTTGATACACAAAAATCTTTTGATTAAATAATTATCATAAACTTCTGATGTATCAAATGTAATACATGAAAAATCTTACATTTAGAAATAATTTCTTAAAATTTTTCTTTATGTTTTTCAACAAAGTGTGCAATACACACTCCAGTTAAAAAAATAGGATGTTGTGACTATTATTTGTTGGACTGGGCTTTAAAGGGTTAAAGATGCAGCATATGTTTTTTTTTAGTTACTAGAAATATGCTCCATACATATCATAATGCGGAGTGGTGCTGTGACCCAGACTCATTAATAGCACAGACATATTTGCTTCTTTTTTGACTGAAGTTCACAAGCAAGAATTTCAAATACAACTCTGCTGGATTTTAACCTTCTGGATCGATCTTATTTATTGTCATTTCATTGACAACTGCCTGACCAAAGTGTTGTGAAGTGTAGCAGAGCAGGCAGAGCAGTTAGACCGGTCTTAAAGGGGGTTCATCATATGAAAGCATGTTAGCGGGGGTGAACATTAACAAAGAAACACATGATGCAATTTTACTAACTCCAAATGGAAGCATGTGTCTGAGAGCCATCAAGTAAATTTTATAATGCTAAGTGGGGAAAGGAATGCTTTGGAAAAGGCCAAGAGGTTCTTGAAAGAGGTGCAACTCTTGGGATATTTTAAATCTTTGCCTTTGCTTCTTTGTGTTGTGCTTTACAAGTCATATAGTAGTCGAAGTGGAGAAAACCATTTAAATTAAGTGTATTCTATACCTGTGTACACCTGTGTGATGTTTTGTGTGTACCAGCTGACAATCAAGGAGCCACAGACAGTAGGATGAAGCTACAGTCTGTTGTAATGTTGCAAAGCAGGTAATTACAAAGTTAAGGCAATATTTTGAACTTATTTAACACATGTATGTTAAGGAGAATACAAATTATGCATTATAATTATAATCATGCACCCTCATTATAGATGATCTTTGTATTTCAACAGTTAGAATTCTTCTTTGTGCTTCAGCCCAAACAATTATAGCCCATAAAAAATAAAATAATCAATTCTATATTAAAATGCCAAGTCACTGATTAAATAATACTATAACATCAAAATAGAAGTGTTCCACGTATAACTTAAATTGCAAAGTCTTTGGACATTTAGCTGTGTGTAGCTTTGTGTTGTTTAAACATCAGTTCATCCAATAATAAGCTCACAGGTGAATGAGTTAATTGAGAGTTGTCATTTTTATTGAGGTGGAGTTGTCTGTCAGTATTAGGAGTAAAGATGTAAACATGCAAATGAGAAAGATAATATTCAGGCTCATTGATCACAGAGATGTTAAATGTAGTTTGGTTTGCCAAAATCAACTGTTAAGTACATTTGAGAAATGCAGGCACACACAGGAAAAGTAGAAAATATCAATGATCTGATACAACAAGGCACAACAGATGTGTGCATGAACAATAATTTGCATGCTAAAGAAAAGCCCTTTTATGACTGCACAGCAACTAAAGAGTGCTCTCCAGGGTGTAGATGTACGTTTCCTTGTCAGCGATTGAGAAAAGATTAAGACTTCATGACCGTAACCTCAGAGGATTCACCACAAGATAGAAATCCCCGTTCAGCCTCAACAACAGGAAGCTGCAGTTCATAAACCATATAAAAACAGACAAAGTTCTGCATCATAGTTAAACAGTCTGAGGAAACATAAATTAACCTTTATCAAAATGATTAAAGAATGAAGTGTGGAAAGCACCATGTCATCGATCAAGCACAGTGCTGGTTCTGCTATGCCTTTGGTTGTCAACGGAATTGGCACAGCTGGTTTTATTAATGATTTCACTGCTCACAGAAGCAACATGATGAACACAGAGGTACTATTCTGTGTGCTCAGATTCATACAAATGGGTCAATAGCTGATTGGACAACACTTCATCAGTCAGCAGGAAAATGATTATGAGCATATGGCCAGAGCAACCATACAAGTTTTCAAGATGAAGAGGCGGAGTCAATTTAGTTTTGATTTAGTTTGACTTCATGGGTTTCTTTATATTAAATGGGTTACATCATACCACACACAGTTCTTTCTACAGTACAATGATGTAAATCTTCTGAAATTCAAACTAAGACATAGCACTTTAACATAAGCATTGCTTTATTTCAAAGAAAATAAGAGAAAGCACAGAATCCGAAGAAGAACAAACATAAATGTCCAAATTTATTTCTCATACTGGTATTTTGTTCTTTTGTTGCTTAGGAAATCAGTTGTCTGACATGTCTTTTTATAGGCTGGTTTGAAAACGAGATGCGCACATTTTAAAGAACGCCTTTTAATGAGAACTTTATCTCATATAAAGAGGCACAACCCAATTTCAAAAAAGTTGGGATGCTGTGTAGAATCTACATAAAAATAGAATATGATTTGCTCGTCTCATAAAGCTGTATTTTATTCCCACCAGAATATAGAAAACACATCTAATGTTTAAACTGTTCCATTTTAAGAAAAAATAGACAAATTCAGAAATTGATGGCAGTAATACCTCTCAAAAATGTTGGGACAGGGACATGTTTATACAGCATAGCAGCCCCTTTTCTATTAACAACAGCCTTTAAACATCTGGGAACTGAGAAAGGCCAGCTGCTGAACCATTTTAAATTATCTTTGACCCAGAGAAGATGTCAGTGTTACTGGGTCATGATCATATATGGGTTCTTCTTAGCATGATACAGCATTAACCTGCATTTGTGTATCCATGGTGAGCTGTGTTCACAGACAGTAAGTTTTGAAACTATTCCTGAGTACATGCAGTGATGTCCATCACAGAATTATCCCTGTTTTAATGCATTTTTGTCTGATACCCCGAAGTTCTCAGGAAAATCAACTTTTATACCCAATAATGTTGCTGACTTGTTGCTAACTAAGCTAATTGGTTTCAAAATGTTTTTTCAGCTTCCTTATTAGTACCACTTACTTTACCAGCCTTGTGTTGCCTATGTCTTTTTTAGAAAAAGAACTTATTTTCAGTTTAAATATTTGATATGTTTTCTATATTTGTTTGTGAATAAAATATGGGTTCTTGAGATTTGCTAATTATGGCATTCTGTTTGGAGGTCTGGATTCAGAACTCTACTCAAAAAAAGTGGAAAAGTCAGATCACAGGCCGATCCAACTTCTGTGGAAATCCATCAAGACAATTTAAAATGAGGCTCAGTAGTGTGTGTGGCCTCCATGTGCCTTTATGTACTCTCTACAACGTCTGGGCATTCTCCTCATGAGACGACGGATGTTCTCCTGAGGAATCTCCTCCCAGACCTAGATAAGGGCATCAGTCAACTCCTGGACAGCCTGTGGTGCGACGTGGCGTTGGTGGATGGAAGGAGACATGATGTCCCAGAGGTGCTTGGCTGGATTCAGGTCTGGGGAACGGGCAGGCCAGTCCATAGCATCAATGCCTTCATCATGCAGGAACTGCTGACACACTCCAGCCACATGAGGCCTAGCATTGACATGCATCAGAAGGAACCCAGGGCCCACTGCACCAGCATATGGTCTTACAATGGTCTGAGTATCTCATCCCAGTACCTAACGGCAGTAAGTGCACCTCTGGCTAGCACATAGAGGTCTGTGCGGCCCTCCAAGGAAATGCCTCCCCAGACCATCACTGACTCACCACCAAACCGGTCATGCTGGAGGATGTTGCAGGCAGCAGAACGTTCTCCATGGCGTCTCCAGACTCTGTCACGTGTATCACATGTGCTCAGCGTAAACCTGCTCTCATCCGTGAAGAACATAGGGCGCCAATAGCAAATCTGCCAATCCTGGTGTTCTTAGGCAAATGCCAATCGGCCTGCATGGTGTCGGGCTGTGAGCACAGGCCCCACTTGTGAACATCGGGACCTCATACCACTCTCATGCAGTCTGTTTCTGACAGTTTGAGAGGAAACATGCACATTAGTGGCCTGCTGGAGGTCATTTTGTAGGAGGCAGTGCTCCTCCTGTTCCTCCTTGCACAAAGGAGCAGGTAGCAGTCCTGCTGCTGGGTTATTGTCCTCCTATGGCCTCCTCCACATCTCCTGGTTTACAGGCCTGTCTCCTGTTATCTTCTCCGTGCTCTTGACACTGTGCTGGGAGACACAGCAAACCTGCTTGCCACAGTGCTCATTGATGTGCCATCCTGGATGAGCTGCACTACCTGAGCAACTATTGTGGGTTGCAGACACCACCTCATGCTACTTCTAGTGGTGAGGGCACTGATAAAATGCAAAAGTGACTAAAAATCTGCCAGAAAAGATGTGGAAAGGGAAATGGTCTGTGGCCACCATCTGCAGAGCCATTCCTTTATATGGGTTGTCTGGCTAATTCTCTCTAATTTCCACCTGTTGTCTGTTCCATTTGCACAACAACAGGTGAAATTGATTCACAATCAGTGTTGCTTCCTAGATGGACAGATTGATATCCCAGAAATGTGACGGACTTGGACTTACATTGGAATGATTATGTGCTCCATTTATTTTTTTGAGCAGTGTATTTTATGTGTAGTAGATGATGGCTGCAAGACAACTATACTTCAATTAAACATTGAATGTGAGAAGTGGAAGATTAAACATTTTGGAGCAAAGCTGCTCAAATTACAGAGAAAACCCTATGTCCTTTCCTGCAAAATACTACCACTACTATAAGGTGGTTTCTCTACAGGAACACTATAATTTAGATATTTTAATTTCCAAAACCTCTTCATGTAATTCACTGCAGTACAACTGCACCACCCACTATGACCTCACCAACAAACATATAGTAGATTTATAATTTCTGATGGAAGAGAACTTATACTTGCCTTGATTCTTTACACTGATGAGTTTGATGTCACAAACCCTTTAGGGAGCTCTAAAAGAAACACAACATATGTACAGTGTACTGGATACTTGCAAACATTGTTTATTGTTTCAACTCCTATTTCAATTCAATATAGTAAGTCCTTCTGTTTAAAGTTAACACAGTGAAATTAATAAGTAAGAAATGATGTGTTTAGGTTGAAGTGTTAGAGGAACCATTTTGTATGTAGCGACTAATTCTGGAATCCCTAAATTTCAAAGCTGTTCCTCTAACTCTGGCCAGCAGAAATCAGGAAATGACCATAGTGTGCTTAATTTGGGGTTTATATTTTATATTTGAAATATTGTATATTTGGGCTTATGGTGATACTTATGAGATCCTTAAAATTTCAACAGTATCAAGTTAAAAAAGTGCAAATACATGTTAAATTGTGTCTTAATAGCTCCTGTATCCTTAAGACTGAAACAGCTAATTAAAAAATGTATCCACCCCACTATGTTCTGATTGTCCAGCTTATGCATTCTCTAGTTAGCTGGACAATATGGTGAACTACTCAGACAGATTGTGAAAATAGTCTTCAGTGAAAATGCTCAAAGTCTGTTTCTGGCCCGTAGCTGTATGTATTGTTGTTTCTCGCTACTGTTAGACCTATGATGTCATAGCAGTTCATATGGCTGTTTTACACCATCTCCCAGGTCTCTTCGAAGAATTCACTGCCACCATCCTAAAGTTTGTTTTGCAAAGATTGCAGTTACAGTAGCAGGGAGTACATGTAACAGTGCAGGTAACAGTAGGGAGTTTTATCTTATTATCTTAACCCTCCTTTGTTTGCAAGACTCAGATGTCATCACATATCACACCTAGTTTCCTCTTGGGGTACTGACAGTTATACCTGACGACACCCAGCAGCCACATTGAAATTCCCTGCACCTCAAACCATGAAGCATTGGTATAATACTGCAAGGTAACACCATCATGGATGGTACTAAAACCAGCCTCAAGCAATTTTCCTCACATTTGAGCTGATATATACTCTTCAACTCATATCCAACAAAAATGAAGACCACTTTTAACTTCATTCAGAGGGTGATGCTAAACTTGGAAGTAGGAAATCTGAGGCCAAAACTTCAGAGGATGAAAAATGCTCTTCAGCAGTACTCTCTACACTTCATCTAACACATTCAAAAATAAGGAACTAGTATCCTCAGGACGTGCATTCAGTTATAGGTAGTTGGTTTGGTTGTGTCAGTTCACATTCCACAGCGTTTGTATCAGTTTATCATTACTATCAACTTGTATCATACAGGTTGAATGTATGACACAAATGTCCTGAATAGCCTAAATTTGCAGGAAAGTTTGATTATTGGTTGAATTTAGTTAGGGACACATCAAATCTAAATTGCAAAATGGTTTAGACTAAATGGAAACACAGTATAAAGTGCTTTTTTTCTATATTCTGCAGTGAGTATATAACGTTAATATTACATTAGTGGGGACTATTGGTGAGAATTCTAGTTAATTTTTTAATTGTATTTTTCCCCACATATTAACCCGAGTTGATCAAATTATAAGGGCAATGTATTTAAATAAAAATAATTAAGACTAAGGCAATCAGTTTCCTAAATCCTACTGAGTAAGCTAAACTTTGTATTTAAGTGAAACTAACTAAGTTAATGTAAGTTGTGAACACCTGAGAGAACAAGTTAGGTGTACCTGACATAACTTTAAAAGTAATTAAGTGCAGCAAAGGTTTCTGTAAACATAACAAGCAGACAATAAGTAAACACAACATTAAACTATTTGTTGTGTATACTTTTTCAAGGAAATCACTTTCTTAGGTTTTTTTTCATAATTTCGACTAAACTTACAGTGCAGCTATTATCAGTGTTTTTGCTCTGAGTACAAGGACACATGCTTCTCACAGCATTATACAACATTTTGTGGGAAGTCTAAGGTCACTTTCAGTCGTTGCCTTACATGCTCTCTCCCTGTATTTTTATCAGCTGTTACAAATGAATATATTCCAACACCTAAGTGCACTTTTGCAACACAGCCATCTTGCATACTTGAACCTGCAACCTCTACAATTTCACATTAGCCAAACACTCTGAAAGTCCCTGTAAGCCCTGAAGCCAGGTGTTTCACTGAGACCCACTCAGTCTCTTTTTTCGCTCTGAGCAGCAGTGCGGTTCTAACAGGAAAGAGCTTTGAGCCAGCAATCTGTTGCCATCCACAGATTGGTTCCACAGGTACTGCCGTTGAAGATGTTTAAAAAATTACCAGAGGATAGTCCTGCGTCCAGAACAAACCCCCTTCTAGGAGTATCAATAATTCAAAAGGACAAAGTGTCTTATACATAAGAGGGAAATGCTTTGCTTTCCCCTCCTGTGTCAATATTTTGACAGTGAGTGCGAAAAGGGGAAGAAATCCAAAGGGACCCTGCGATGTAAAGTGTTCTTTCATGTTTTGCAAAGTGAGTGCTACCTCTCCCTCTACATCCATGAAATGGAGAGTTAAGGGAGAAGCCACTGTGAGGGTACAGTCTGTTCGGACTGACTGACTATCTTAACGACTGACTGGCTGCGAAAATGACTACGCTTCATGCCGCAGGTCTCTTCTTCTCTGCAGCTGCTCCCGATTCCAGCATCTCACTCTGTTTTTTTTCACCCTCACTTCCCTCAGCAAAGAGAAAAGAAGCAGAGGGAAGGTCATTACAGTTATGAGAAAGAAAGAGAATAACACACAGGGAGGAAGAAAGCTGCAGAAATGAGGGGTTCAGAAAGAAACAAATGGAAAGGAGTATACAAAAGGTAATGGGGCCAAAAGAAAGGGAGCAACTGAAAGGAGTTGTAGATAACAAGATAATACGCTACTGCCAGTGAAGTCCCAATTTAAAACAAATGGCCTCTATCACTCTGAACAGTCTTCTATTGTGTTTTTTGGGCACTGTATACTTGCCAAAGCAGAGGACCTGGATTTTAACAACCATAGAGTTTAGCATCATCAAGATCTAAGGATAGTAGGTGGTGAGAAGGCTGTCACCTACATTTTGGTTGTACATGGCAACCAATCTCTTCCCAAAAGTCTCTTTGTGTTACAAAGTACAAACTTGTACACACACAAAGCGAGATGAGACAAACACTCATTTAATTATGCTGTGAAGTTTTCTCCCAGATGCCCTAGTTATTCCAGGGAGCAGGGACAGACTAGAGTCTTTGGGGACAGACAAACCTCCCCGAAGTGGGTGAAGGAGGATAGAAGACATCCCTGGTGGCACAGGGAAAGACCACGTCAGTGCTCTCAGCGGGGAGAGCAATTCAGAACCTTGTTTTCTCTTTTGTTTTCTGTTCTTAATCCAACAAAACAAGACAACATCTCAGAAGTGCTTTTGTCTTTCCGAGAACATAATGTTACTGCATTAAAATTAATAAGAAAGTCTGTTATTGTTTCATGCTCTGTTCTTTATTGTCTTATTTTCCTTTGCTTTTGAATTAATATCACAAAGGACCAGTACCTCTTAAGCAATCACTCTGCATTTACTGAATTTCTTTCTTTATGTCAGTTGAAAAGGTCAACCGTTTTCCAAATAACCAAGAAAACAACCAAAAATTACTCAAACTGATTCTTTCTGTGAACAACCAGTGAATAATTTGACATAAATTACTCATGGAATCATTCTGAAATTAAACTTAAAAGTAAAAATACTCCTACCTTAGAGTAGGACATAAAAGTTCTTTATGAAGCCTCCTACTCTTTACTTTTAACAAGGAATAAGACAACGTGTAGGAAAGCGTGTCACGTCACTATTTCTTTACACTCAGAACTGAAAAGTAAAATAACAGCATTGTGGCTGCTGGAGCTGATCACTACCACTCTACCCTATTGTCCTCTTTCCAGCACATGCGCCACAGCGTTTTTGGGCTCTTGTGGGACACTTCTGAAACATGCCGCCCCACAAGTGGCTCTCTGCTCCGTGTCTAGGCCTTGAACTCTGAAACTGAGAAACTGAACTGTAAAACAAAGACAAAATAAGGAAAATTCAGAACACCAAGCCACTTCGCTTTTGCAGTTGAACTTTCTAGACATAGTGGTCCATTTGCTTCATATAAGGACTCATTAAAATGGACGAACGCTTGCCTCCACTACCCTGACTGGTCAAAGCTGTAGTTCTGTATCTAATAATTATGGCATGTTTATTGTATATGTATTTATCTTAGTCTTCTCTAATTAATATAGGTAATTTTGACTGTTAGCTCCCCTAATAACCAACCATTATATTACCAGGGATTAAGTAAAGATATAGGTCACTGTGTGTGGTGTCATGTAAGCTAAAATGCTTACAACGTATTGCTGTCATCATGAGAAAAACAAGCAAAAAGGGGATTAATATGTGATACTGTAATTTCATGTTACAGTAATTTTATAAAAATGAAGTAGTTTTTATTTATTGCTGTATACAATAGTTTCTCATTATTAGACAATACCAATTTAATATATCATGTTAAAACCAGAAATATTTCTTGTAAGGAGTTATTGAAGGCTTGAAGCTTGTACAACAGGTGAAAATGTAAAGACCTATACTGTGAAATGTAAAAAATGACGACATAAACAAGTGATCACACTTCTTTCTTAATGCAGCATGTGTAAGGTAGCGCTGCATACCAAATACGTCAGGGTAAACAGATGGCACAGCATTGCAATGTTGAGATTTCACACTGTGTATAATTTACATTTTCAGTGATACCTCCCATCAAACAGCTAAAGCCCTAAAGCGATGCAAACCAACCACACACCCATCTCAAGAGCTAGAAAATAAAATAAAAATAATAATAATAATAAATTACATATTTTTATCCAAAGCAAACATTTTGCCACAAGATTTTTGTCAGCTGGGGATTTCAGTATGTTCCTATCATTCCTCAAAGCTCGCTAGAAAACAGGCACCTAAACATTATCACGGAGTCCTCTTGTCGCATTTGCTGCCAACACTGCCAAACATCACAACTTCAAACAGCTTTCCCTCTTGCTAATGAGCAACGGATGCATCCTGTTTTTGAATCCACCAAGCGCCACCTTCTCTGAAATGTATTTCCCTTTCTCTGTCTTCCAAGCCAACCCCTTCATCCTTCCCCCCCTTCGCAATTGAACTCTGAAGTGCTGGCACGCAAATCAAGTGCTAATCCATTTGAAGCTGACAGGGCGTCCTGATTACGGCAGCGGCTTTCTTCTTCAAACATCCCATCACCATCATCTATCCAGGAACACATGTCGAAACATGAAAGAGTTCCCAAGTTCAATTAGCCGATCAATTGTTTGTCGGATGTGCCAACAAACTGGGGGCAAATTGTCATACACACACCTGAGCCCAGGAGTTTAAACCATAGAGTTTGCCTGAAAACAGATTGAGACATGGCACATTCATTTGTGGAGAAAAATCACCCAGCTCCTGTACAGTAGTTCTATTCTTACTGCAGCTGTCAGCTTCCTGTTAAATTACCAATATTTACATATGAAAATTTGCAGAATGAGACAGAAAGCCTTCTAGATATATGAAAGTAGGAAGATCTAGGGCCAGGGTGAATCACTTTCATGATTAAAGCGCCTTTGTTCCAAACTGCTAATGAAGCTGCGGCAAAAGTTTTTCTTTCCTTTTAATGATATCTTCATGAGGGTTTCCTAGATAATTTAACAATACTGGTTCATCTAATGGCAATCAAGCATAATTATTTCAGCTTTATGACATGTCTGCTGTGGCATTCACATTACATTCTCTGAGTGCTGATGGGCGCTATTATATACAAGAAGCCAGGAGTCTGTTCGTCGCTGCAGTAAGGAATAAAGCATAATTGACAAATTTAGCTTGTCATTAGGGGCACATGCAACATTTAAGATCAGCCATTGGATGTTTCTTTTTCTTTCTTTCTTTCTTCTGAAATGCTCCTGGGAGTCGTGGTTGTCTTCATACTTTAAAGGACCATTAATCAGACACTGGTTTGGCCACTTGGGTGCAGAGCTCCATACAGTAACAAGCTAAACATCACACACGTCTACGGTCTTTTAAAGTCACCATGGCTTCACAAATTAGCAGACAGTTACCCATCCAACAAACACGTAGCAATGTTAGCACTTATTTAAACTGTGTCTCTGGTGAACTGACACAGTAAGTGCAGTATTGACTCTCCTAGCTGTGCTTTCGTCTTCAGAAACTCCAGAAAAGCAGCTAAATGCTCCTCTGTGTTCACCATTTAGACGCTAACTCTGCTTCTTTTTTGGTGCAATGCTGGTTGTGTGTAATGGTTTTTCTAGAATTCTTGCTAAAAAGAGGTGGGAGCTGTGACAATCAGCCAGAACAGTGAGGCTGTGGTGCATTGAGCAGAAACAATGAGCTCAAAGATGCTCAAATGCTCTGCAGAGCTGTGGAGAACTGCACGACTGGGCGATGATTCTCTTCTCTTTCATTCACACGAGCGAAGCCTCTCACATTATTTCTAGTGATTTTTATGCATTATTCATCTAAAAAAACTATTTAGGTACTCAGGCTTGTAACTTTTTAATCTTTTCTTAGTTGCATTTTGTCACACACCTCGCCCCACCTACATCTTCACCAAATGAATTGATCTCTGCTGACTTTGATCACAGTTCTTAATAGTAATTAGCGCAGTGAAACTTTTACTTTCAAGTCACATTTTCCTCGTGCCCTTCCTGTCACATATTACTCCTCACTGTCACATGTGTCTTTATATCTCCCTGTGACTCAGCTTCTCTCTATCTTTCATATTTTCAACTGAAGATTCACTCTTAATTTTCTCACTTCTTTCGCACCTCTCCTCCACGTCTTGATGCATTTTCCCATTCTCTCACTGTACTTTCTGTTTTTCCTCTTTCACCCAAATTCTCATTTGCTGCTTTCCCCTCTCATCTTTCTCTGCTCCTTCATGACTTGGCCTCTTGTTCCTTCTCTTTACCTTTCTCACTTTCTCTGACTTTCTTCGCAGTCAAGAAGTCACAGAGATCAAAGAGAGGAAGTGATGGAGAGAGGCAAAGCTAACCCCCACGCATAAATCTTCCCTGTACTTTCTTTTCTTTCCCACTCCAACTGCTACATCAGAAGTCTTCCTCTAAACATCCCCTCAACATACTCTTTCCATCTCTTGGTCCCTCTTTTCCTGTGTTCCTCATTGCCATCTCATTTGTATTGTCTTTTTCATTTTATATCAAACCTCTTTTACCCCTCTTCTCTCTCCTTCCTCTTATATGAATAGCTGTCAATCCATCTGATCGAAGTCCAGGGAACCATTCAAAACTCACTAGGGCACATGAGGAACACCCCAAAAATAAACCAGTTCTCTTTGAAAGATTCACCACATGGCAAGATGAATGAAAAAAGAAAAGGGACTTGAGGGAAGAAAGAAATAAGATCCCACAAATGTAAAGATGCTCAGCCCCTGAAGCTGCCAAGGGCGGCTATGCATCTCTGTCGTCATTATTCAACAGCCCTATTTGTGTTGGTGTCTTTGTTTTTCCCTTGTTTTGAACCATAAATTGAGGGAGTTAGCTGTTAGCACACACACGCTCACACAAAGCACAAGCACACTTGAACAAATGGCAATATAGGAAGATACACATGCAACAATATTTCCCCTCATTGAGAGAGGCACACAAAACTACACATCTCCATACACGCTAACTCTTTATATGTTAATAAAGTCCCTCAAGACGTTCTTTGTTCTGGAAAGCGGCTTCATCCATCAATTTCTCTTTCCCCTAGAGTGCTCTATAGTCTCCTAACACACACACACACACACACACACACACAGAGCAGATACACGCATGTAGTACGAGTTATACTCAAGAGCATGGAGTATATGTGTGTTTTTTGGAATGTCCATTTTATGTATTCATGTATGTAAAGGCTGCATGTGAACTTCACAAAAATATTAGCACTGGAGCACCACAGTGAAATTTCTAACACAGTGTTGCAAATCTCTCAGTGTGATAACACGCTCAAAAAAGTCCCCCCTGATGTCCTCCGTGGGACGCATCATCAGATTCTGGGCTTTGTTAATTTATTTAGTCCTTCTTCTCCTGAAGGCATACCACTGGGATTTCCTGTTAGTCACCCCGAGTGGAAATCTGCGGAATATTATTCATCTTGTACACTGACTTTGATGCCACTTAAAAAAGCCCCAACAGAAAAAAAAGTCTTGCAGGTGGCACAAGTCCAAGCAGCTAAAAGTCAAGGTTGAACAATCTTAAAATAGAGGTGTGTGCTCATAAAGACATGCAATGAAATTGATTCTGAAAGACTGAGGAAATATGGATTTTTAATGGAGGAAGGATTATGACACACAAAGAAAGAGACACACACACATGCTGTGCCCCGACAGTGTTTTAAAAGACACAGCGTGATACTATGCTACTGTGCTTCACCTGCCATTGTTGTCTGCCTGCAGTCGTTAGCCGAGTCAAGGAGAACAAAGACTCGGAGAGGTAAAAGAAATGGGAAAAAGACAAAAATAATACTGGCCAAGAGTTTTATTTACCAATCTTCCCATGCCCCCTCCTCTTCCTCCTCTCATTTTTTCTCCCTTTCCAATCAAAGTTTCAGTGCGCAACAATAAGACTGCTTACTCTCTCAAAAGCTGTTTAAGTGAATTTCACTGGCTCACTGGGGAATCGCCCCGCTGAGGCTTTTGAAGGCATTGAGGCAGAGAGAGAAAGTAATTACTTTTTTCCCTAAACAGAAGTGGGGCGCGGCATAGTGTGTGTATGTGCATACGTGTGTGTGTGTGAGAGGAAATGAATTAGATTGTGTGCATTCATGTTGGTGTGCACACATGAATCGCTTTCATGTGTTTGTATGTGAAACTGTGCAACTTTGTTTGTGAGTGTGAGACAGAGAGACACAAAGTAAGAGAACAACAAGGCTCTCACACTCAAGTGACAAACAAAGCTAGACAAGGTTTTAGTACGGTCATGAGGAAGTGGTGTGTGTGTTTGTGTCTCATACTGCGTTTCACACCTGTGTAAGAGAGACCTGAATAGAGGATTTTCCCCCAACTTCTTTTTATACTTATTATTTGAAAGCTAAACTCTCTATGGATGGACTAGCCTTTTGTTTTATATTTCCAAAATGGTGATGTACAGTATGTGAATTTTATGATATTTTATACCAAACAATACATCAAACCAGCCTCAAGCAAATATGTCTTGGTGTCTTGTTCATGAGTGAGAGGAAGATAAGGTTTTCTTTCATAGGTTTTACCTTTTATTTTTTGTTGTTGTTAAAAAGTATAAGTTAATCAGCGTATGGGAGGAAGGCAAGGCTCTTTGAATCAGAAAAAAAGAGGGAGAAGCAGATTGCTCAAACTCTAGAAAAGAAAAAGGAACAAGCCACCAGTACGCTGAAATGATCATATAACATGTTGGCCAAGGAAACAACACATCACAAAGTATTGTGAGAGCTGTGAAAAAAAGCATGGACAGTGTAGTGTTCATTATGTCAACGGAAATTTGCAAGGATTTCATAACAAAAGATAATTTCAAAACACAGCACGGGAAATAACCAAACCAATACAAGTTTGAACAAAATTAAATAGTTTATTTTGACCTAACAATTTTAAGACTAATCAACTTTGAATATTTGCTGCATCTGTTGTGCTAAAAGTTGCTGCAGACGTTGAAAAACCTGAGCCTTGTCAGAGAATCCAGCCTGCTCTAGATATTTACATAGTGTTAAGTTTGTTGTCCTAATTTTATTAATGTAGCTTAAAAATGATAATTAATATAAATATATTATATTTATTACAAATATTAGAATTGTCCCAATGTAAAAGCACCAAATCATTTGCATATATCCACTGAACGCGCAAATCCTCTCTGTGTCCACGGATCCTTCTCATTTTCTGTATAGGTCCACTTTTCCAAATCACACTACCAAAGCTCAGCACTGGGTCTGAACAACTCATGCTGCTCACTTCCTGATGTGTGTCTTCCTTGCACCTTTAATGCTTAGTCCAAAGACAAAGTGTCACAGTAAATGTATCCTTAAGTCTTTGTTGTATATGTGGTTCTACAAGCTTGGTGACGTTGTGCCCACTCACAGTGCTCCTAGGAAAATTACTGCACTGCTGAGCTATCCACTAACACACTACTGCGATGGAAAACATGCTAGCACAATTCAGTGATAATAGCTTTTTGAGCATCTTTCTATTTTCTTTGTACTAGGCCATTTTCTCCCAAATGGCCTTTTGTTCTCAGTACTGCACATCATGCCTTTCAGTGAAAACTCCTAGTTCTCTCAAAGGTCAGTTCTGTCAAGACATCTTGCTACTGGTCAACAACGCACAGTTCATCAAAGTTCATTACAGTTCAAAAAAGTTGAACTTGACAGAAATAATTCTAGTGATTTGTGTCTAATTCCACTGAACCAAATTTATTTTTCTGCTACATTTTGCCCTTACAGATGGTGTCAACAAAGTATCCTCTCTAGCTAGAAAAGACTTCTTGACGTTCTGAAGGACATCTATACTATTCTGATTATCCTTCTACCGCCACAATCAGAAACTGGATGGAGTGGTGGAAAAAAAAGAATCATTGGAAGGATACATAGATATACCATAACTTACCATAAATACATCATGCTTCCACCAATGGGCAACACAGTCATCCATGTGCACATATTTATGTAGTTGTACTTAAGAACTTCTGCATGCATGCAAATGCAGTCTCTTGTCATGTCAAAACAGCCGCAGCTGAGCCCCTTCACTAGTCGCTTTTTTAGCTGCTCTTAGATCGCTGTTTCTTATGTAAATCCATCTGACACCACCAGTCTGACATAGCCCTCATTTTCTCAGCATCTCAAAGCCACAGCTCTCACACTCAGTCATCTTGTCCAAAGTTCTTTTGTTGTTCCGTCTTTACTGTGCAGGATTTTTACCTTGAATCATTTTGTTTTCTTTTAACCTTTACCTGCACAATAATGAGCAAGAATTCCATCTCTTTTACTTCTTGGGGCTTGAGAGCAAGATTACTTTCAACCTCTCAGAGTAAAGAAGAGTGAAGAATGAGGAAATGTCAAGACAAACATGCAACATCTGGATATACTTTTCACCAAGACACAAAGAGTTGGTTAAAAGAATAATCGGCTGTTTACTGAATTATATTGCTGGCTATTCTTCCCAGGATTAAAGGCTGGTGTGTAGTGAGCCAAATGTTTTTGCAAATTCCTGAAAAACAAACCTGTTGTAACATGTAAAAAAATCCCTTTAAGTCATATACTTTAATGTTTTCCTAAGAACACTTTCCAGTGTGGGTGCCTTGTCCCCAGCTGGCACTGTCCTTGGATATCCTCACAGAAACAATACTTTGGTTTTCATCTTTCAGCATCACAGTGATCATACAAAGTGACTCTCCCAATTCAATTTTACCTTTGGACTGTCCGCATTTTTCTTAATCTGGAACCAATGTGCTGTGATGTTTTTCCTCCCTTTGTAAATGACCTACCTTGAATTCACTCTGGCACCACAAATCATTGTAGTCTTGCCCGAGTCTGGTGTTTCACATGACCACAGATAATTCTGCATTTGGCATCTGGATATTTTGGGCAATGAAAAATAATAACTGATAGGATAACTGATCATAGAAATGCAAGTGTTGTAAACTATAGACGTAGTCCTCATACTAATGCCGTGCAGGTAAGGCTACCATATTAGTAACATAAATTTCTTTTTGAGAGTATCATTCATGACAGATTTATGTTAAGTATTTCTAAAGCCTTCCTAATAATTTACTTACTACATTAAGCCTTAAATAAGATCAAAAGAACATTAATAATTTCCATAGGGAAATAAGGTTGTCAGAGCAGAAACAGCAGGGGAAAAGACAAAATGAGTATAAGCACAGAAATAGAATATAAATTTAGAGAAAATGCATGTTTAAGCACATTTTGATGCTCAAGTAAATTAGACAAATAGAAGAAATAAGCAGCAAAGCTGAAGCTGTGGCTGCTTGAGCAGTGATTTAGTGTGATTTATTCAACCAGCTAATTTTTCCTTGATTGTCCAGGGATATCAGCTGACTTCTTTATACTCAGCCACCTAATTCTCAAACTTTAGAGTTTTTCTCACTTCCACTAATGAGAGAAGGCACCTCTCGCCACCTTTGTAGTGAAGATAGCCTTGCTTTACTTTCTTATTTGTCTTCCATTTTACCTTAAATCACAGCCCAAACCTCCTTGCGTTATCTCCTAATTGTATACTCCTTCACTTTCCATCCTTTTATTCATTCCAGTTTATCCTCATTATGTCCTTTATACATTGGATCCCTCATTTTCCTCTGTCTTCTTTTACCTTCCCCTCTCACACTGTAGGCATAAAAATCCATTTCTATAATTATGAGCAGAGATTCAAAAGGATTTTGTGAACTAAACGTGCACTATTTTCACCTTTTCCAACATCAGAATGTTAACTAATGTAGTGGAGGAAACTGAATAAAAGATGGCAGTTCCAGTAAAATCACCAACTTTTATTTACTTATTGTAAAGGTGCAATGTAAAAAGTAAAAGCATTTGTAAAGATACAGTAGCAAAGAGGTTGATGTATTGTATGTACAAGCTTTTCATCGGGGCTCATCCACTGAAGTGAGTGAGTGAACAGGGACCCTGACCAAAGGCTTGCCTTACTGGATGAACACTGAATAAACTGATTGAAAAAAAATGTCCCTGAATGAATGGCTTCCCTTTATAAATTAATATTTTACAGAATGGGATATGATTTTTTTTTACCCTCATTCTTTTCTTACTGTGTTAAATGCCTGTGTCTGAATTAGGATTTGAGCACAAGTCACAGGAGCAATGAGGAAACTGTAGTAGTCACAACTAACAAATTTTTTCTCATCTTTTATTTGGAGTAGTGCTTTTAACCACTTGATCAGTTTAAACCCTCTATTTCACTCTCTTATATTATTATCTTTTTTTTTTTACCTCTCCCATTGGAAAAGGAATCTGGATTCTAAATGCAAACAAATCACGTGAATTTAACAACATAACCCCTTCTGATACCCTGCCACAGTCCAAAACATGCAGTTAGGCTAGCTGGTGACTCAAAATTGTATTGTATGTGTGAATGTGAGCGTGCAAAATTGTCTGTCTATACATCAGCCAGTGATAGACTGGTGATCTGTCCAGGGTGTAACACGCCTTTCGCACAATCACAGCTGGAATCGGTTCCAGCACCCCTTCAACCACTAACAGGATAACCAGTTTAGATGATGGATGGATGGTGGATTTTATAATTCCTTACACTCACTGACTTACACTGGTAAACACTGAGTCATACACCCTATTCTCAGTGAAGTGGCTTTAAATCAACCCACAGGCTGAACAACCTTTTAAGTCGGACTGCCTTTGTTCTTTAAAAACAAAAACCTGTACCATTAGAATAACAGAATAAAATATGCTGTTAAATTACCCAAAAAATACAAATAAATAAATAACAGTATTTATGTAATAATATATGTATAATTATTCAGTATTTTATTTAAAATGGCTTTACAATGAAGATATTTCTTATGGCAGTGTACATACGAGTGTTAAAGAGACATGGGACACTGAGTTTGACTCTGAGTTAAACTCAGCTCAAACTGATTGACGCTGGGCCATGGCCCCTCCACTTAACTGTGCTAAGAGCTAAGACCTGCCACTCTCTCTCTCTCTCTCTCTCTCTGCTTGACAATAATTTACTTTGCTTCCCTTCGACTCCTCTCCTTATCCTTTACCCAGCTATGCAGTGTCACTCCCACATGCTCACTACATGACAATATTCACACCCTCATCTTCCTCTGCCAACGATGACCTCTTTCTCCCTCATTTATCCCATCCCTCATTTTGTCTCTGGCTGAGATCTGTCCCATCCCCGCAGCATACGGAGAGGCTAATGCTAATACGGCTGGTGAATCCGGAGGGCGAAGAGCTCGAGACAGGCGTGGAGACAAAGACAGTGATAGACATGAGCACATACATATGTATGAATAGACTGTTATGCATAATCTTAGAAATGGTATAAACACACACACACGCAGCCCGCACACAAATACCAAGGCATTGCAAAGCATAAGGTGCACACACATCTAAGAGGAAGAACGTCAGCACTGACATTTTGTGTGTTCTGTCAGTCACTATTTCAGCAAAATGTGACAGAGGAAACGTGTGAGATTATGTTAGTATATGTGCCTGTTTCACTATGGTGTGTGCATTTGTGTGTGTCACTTTATGTATTTTCATTTCTGTGCACGTGTGCATGGCAATAAGCCATCTCATCAGTTGACAAGAGGGCAAGGGTGGAGCATTAATATCCTCTCTGCCACAAGTTCTTAAATAACAGTGATTCACAGCAGCTTAGGTTCCCTTCTCATATGACTGGACAGAGCTGGTCAGACTAATCTCTCTGTTTACAAAGGCAAAGGTATTTACACAGGGGATGGACCACAGATTTCAACAAAGATGATTCATAAATATATTTACTCAAATGCAGTGAGATTGATTGCGCTGCTCTTGAACCGATAGAAAGTAAGAAAAAAAAAGGAAGATTATACATTTAGCTTCAATTTGTAAAATTATATTCAACATACAAAACTGATGGAATAATGAAATCACATTTAAGAGTAATCAAACTAAGGAACTACAGTACATTAATAGTATATTGAAAAAAATCTCCAACTATATTTTATGGTTGGGGATTTTAACGTATACAACAATATAGAATTATATTATAATATTGCATTATTATGTTTTTCTCAGCTTGCATTATTCAATCTTGCGGTCACCTTTGGGTAGCACAATAAGCTTTAGACATAGCGCTGACCATATCTGCTTAGGAATATGTAGATGCGGTGGATGTGTTTGTGATTTATTTACATACTAAGCAAACATTTGCATTGAAATGTTTATGTCCATCAGTGTCAATCCACTGTATATTTACCCTTTACCTGGGGCTGGGGTGAGGTAAAATATGTACATGAAGTATTGTTTTGTATCAGTCGTTTTATTATATGGCTCATGAAATAAGCTATAATGCCTATAGCTGGTCCATGTTACTCTACAATGCAACACATGTAATTTACAAAGCTAAAGCAAAAGCGATATTGTAGACCTACAGACAATAAACTACACTGGAGATCAAAATTAGTGAGCGATTTATATAATAAGTATTTGATTTTTTCAGAAAAATGTAATCTTCATTGCTCAACATTTAAATGAATTCTTGTTGTGGTTATAACATGCCACTAGAACAGTGTCTTACAAAACAACCAAAGCACTTCAATGGAAAACTTTTATTTTGCAGAAAACACAATGATCAAAATTAGAGAACAGCAATGACTGTAGCACAGAGAAAGATCACAACTAAATTTTAGGAAGGTTACAACAGTTAGTAGGAAGTGCACAGGCCCTTTGAATGACTTCAGCCCATCTGTGGCCTTCGGACATCACTAGTCTCTCTCGCACTTGGTGTGATTTTGGTCCATTCTTCTTCCAATCTCTTCCACAGTTTAGTGACTGTAGTGGGTTTCTGGGCCATAACTTTGTTGTCAAGATTTTCCACAGGTTTTCTATTGGGTTTAGATCAGGACTCTGGGCTGGCCATTTCATTATTTCAGTGTTTTAAGTTTCAAAAAACTGCTTTACCAATTTTGCATGAAAATTGCTGGCTGATTGGGTTATTAAAGCAGGGGAAGAACCGCATGTTGTTGAAGAAAACTTTGGCATTCACTCTGCCATGTAGCTGCAGAAAACATTCCCCAAACCATCTCACTTCCTCCTCCACCTTCCACTGACTTATTTACACACTTTGGGTTCAATCTGTCCCCAGTCTAACAACGAACATAATGTTTCCCATTTGACCCAAATAAATTAAACTTGCTTTCATCACTAAAGTGCACTTTGGTCCAATTCTCCTCTGTCCACACAACATGCACCTTAGCAAAGGTCAGTCTAGCCTTTTGATCATTTCTGCTAATGAAGTTTGGTCACTGCAGAGTGGGCTTTCAGTCCAAATGCTCTAAAATGTTGAGACAATGTATGACGAGGCAGATCCTTAGCCCTGGTGAGCAAGTCCAGCTGCAATATTGAACCGATTGCCCACTGAAATCCTCCACATAAACCTGTCCTCTCTTTGATTTGTTTTTCATGGGCGACTAGCCTTCTTGGGGGACTTGAATGAGTTTGTAAAGATCCAGTATTTTAGAAATCACACTTTTTGAAAGACAAACTTCTCTTGCTTTGGCAGAAAGGGTCATCGCTTTGGCCTTCATCTGGATAAACTGCAGCCGGTGGGTTTCATTCAGTTTAGAACGGCTCACCATCTTGCAAAATCAGTGAAAACTGCAAAGTTAGTTAATGGGGTTTGTCAGATAATTAAGGAAATTAGCATCAGGTTTCAAATTATGAACAATAACTGGGAGGTATCTGAATGTTTTCTCTAATTTTGATCAGTGTTCTTTTTCAAATATCAAAGTTTTTATACTGTGTCTCAGAATATATGTAACTCATGAAATTTCTTATGCTTATGCTTTTTTATCCTGTTTAAATAATTTTAAATAGAACAAATCAGTGACCTTGACTTTCAGGAAATTGTAGTTTGTTCTCTAATTTTGATCTCCAGTGTATAATCCTATCCGTAACCTGTGCAAGCAGAGCTTTGTACCATAAGGCAAGGTGAAATGGTAGTGCCAATGGATGACAGATATTGTGTTTTATGTAAACCACAAATCTCTATAATTTATTGAGACAGTATGTGAATAGCAGTGTTTTAGGGTTAGTGTAGCTTCACAATTTTTTCACAGACTGACCAATCAAAACAAACTGGCCTGGGAGAAGAGCTTAAATGACTATTTTCGGTCTTAAGGCTAAAGGGAATAAGTCCAGTTGCTACTTAACAGAACCATGAACTGGATGACTGAGAACCTTCACAGACGCTAGAGGAGATTTTTCATAAAGAGGCATTATAACATGTATTTGCAGTTATTTAAGTTGAAAACTATATAATCTTAAACCGGTGGAGCCCTAGAATAATATATGAACACTAAATAAAGCATAATATGGCCACTTTAGGCAAGCAATACAACTACTAAAAACAATCTGTGAAAATTTCCCTTGTGGCATTTTTACTGTATCTTGATCTTGTATAGTTACATCTCAGAAAGAAAAAAAAAATCTAAGCATCAGTGGACTGAACCCGTTTTTATATGATTTGTATCTCTTTGGATTTTAGTCATTGCATGCTCCACCAAGTTTTGCTTGCATCACCACTGGGCACACTTTCAGATGCAAGTTTAAACATATGTTTAAACATTTTGCACAAATCCTTTCATTCTTTCTAGGTTTGATAGAGACTGATCTCCAGTGATGAATCCAACTTGTGTAGTGCGACAGTATCACAGAAGCACTGCTATTTACACTGATCTGCCTGGGCTTTCAATGCACCACCGGAGGGAAACACTTAATACAAGATTTTTTGATGATATTTGTCCATTTCCCACTTGTGTATCAGTATTTGATTTCTCAGCTAGTGACACATGTTACAAATTAATATTAGTCTTTATTATTATAGTATTTACCCAGTCTGAAAAAACAAAACACACTGGAACTGAGCATTATAAAACAAACTACCAGTCTTTTCCCGTAACCAGAGCAATGACACCTAGTCATCATTTCTTAATCAAAATGCAGGTGACTGACAGCAACTGGACATGTGGAAATATGATCAGCGCAACATTGGTTATCTTTGTGCATTACATATGCAAAAGGACCTAACTGCAGAAGTGTTTTGCACATTTGAACCAGATCAGTCATTCTGTTAATCCTACTTACGGCATAAACAGCTACTGCGAGTGATAACATCGATCAGGCAACACACTAACACAAAGTGGTGGTTTAATCTTCTGGTTGAATTTTGAAGTTGTAGACATGTCAGAGTGCTGCACCCATAAAGTACTGGGCTTTGCAGATGTGGTTTTGCAAACTGGACTTGAGTGAAAGATAAGAGAGATGCATATACAAAAAGAGGATCTGGAAGTTCAGATGTGTACATGCAAATGATTTTAGCGCGTTCAGTGCTTTCACGTGGGGACTTTGATCAGGATTGTCTACTTAAAATGATGCAGTTTTTGCTCGTCTTTTTTCATCATGTTGTGCAAACAGAGACTTCACTATAATTTTTGTTATATTTTTAAAATATCAGTGTTGTTCCAAATTATTAATTAAATAAACTCCTAACCCAAATGCTTATTGTCAACACTACAAATATGTAAAAATATAGTACATATTATGGCAAGAAACACAGTGAACTGAAGAGAAAAGTCAATCATTTCTTTGAACAATGAAGGTCAGTAAATCTGAAAGCTATATTAGAAGCTAGATTTGAACCCAAACACAACTGATTTGCATTCAGTGCATTCACCTCGCCTTAGACACACTTCTAACACTATCTCTTGAGGTGGCTTACAGGAGGGTCTGTATGTCCCTCCCATGCAGCCTTTCTGTATCTGTACTTTATATATAGCACAGCAAGGCGGGGTATTGGTCCGGTGAAGTTGCCAGTGTGTAAGGGGCTTTAGTCAAAATTGAGGGCACACTTGACCAGCATGGCTACAACAGCCTTTTGCAGCCACCCCATTTGGTTTGCACTTAGTGTGGCCATCATTTATTCTCCAACAGGACAATGACCCCAAATACACCTCTAGGTTATGTAAGAGCTATATTCCCAAGAAAGATTGTAATGGAGTGCTGTATCAAATTACCTGGCCTCCATAATCATCCATCTAAATCCAAACGAGATGGTTTTGGATGAGCAGCCAACACCTCTGGAAACTCCTTCAAGATTGTTGGAGGCTGACTGAAAACATGCCAAGAGTGTGCAAAGTGTCATTGTTTATTATATACTGTAATTCCATAGATGTTCTTTCATAGTTCGGATGCTTTAAGTAATATTGTACAATGTTGAAAACAATAAAAAAAATCCACTGAAGCAGAAGGTGTGTCCAAACTTTTAAATGGTATTAATTAAGCAATATCACACTCAATGTTGTGCTATTGTACTGAATATTTGTGATGCAGTTGTAGGCACAAGGCCGCAGGCTAAGTGATGAAGATATCACAGCTATGTGACCAAATAACTGTAATCAAGTAATTATTAGAACATTTATGAAGTGCAGTGATACATATAGTTGAACATCCCAGTGCTATTATACTCTGTCAACACTCATAGAATTACTTTTGTCCTGGCAAATTGCTTGGTCAGAACTAATTGCATATAAGAAACACAGTTACCTTTTCTCTACTTCTAATGACTTGCTGAAGGCCAAGAACTGTGTGTGATATCAAAGTCACACCATTATGATACAGTGAGAATTTTCTTATATAAAGGTAAGGTCTAGAAGATGTACCTCAATAAAACACCCTGTACTTGCAAGAAGAGTTGCAAAACTATGTACCAGTCCCCATGTACTGTGTGAAACTTATCATTAACTAAAACATATTTTAGTAAAATGGCACCTTATTCCTTTTTCTTATACTTCAATCACTTCCAGTGAGCATTCATGTCTTCTAGCCCACTAAAATGAGCAAGGTTTCACATATTCACACCTGCAATCAGTCACTCTGGTTAACCACTGGCTAATATCTTCTCATGTCTCCCACAGCTATTGACCCTCCCACCACAGGAAACTATGACATTAATTAACATTTGAAACAAGTGTAAGAAGCATCCCCCATCCCTTTCCTCCTCAGAATTGGGTTCATTAAAGCATATCGCTCACCGCAGTAATGCAGCACAACTGCTGTGACATATGACTAGCCCACCCATTCAGGTTGAGAGACACAGACCCATACCTAGATACAGTATGTGCTGCATTAGATATATTTGCGTGTATATGTGTGTTTGTGTGTGTATGTTTTCTTGTAGGTGAGAAAGAATCAAGCCAACCTCTAATTACCTAGCTGCTCATTAGTGCCCAGGTGCCAGCCTGTTATTGGCAGAGGCTAACTCCATGCAGGCATCCAGGGTAACATGTTAATGGTGTAATTGTGCTGACCCATGTAACCTGATGGTTGATAATTACCACCTCCATGTATTTATAATGTGAGGGATTAAAATGAGACGGGATACTGGGAAAGAAATGCACTAGAAGGGTCCTGAGACCCCGTGGAGACCCTCTGGGAGGTGCACAAGCTGCAGTTTAATGGCTAAGACCAAATCAAAGTAGACAGAAGAAGCCTGGTGTGCATGGCTAGGTGGTGTGAGAAATGTCAGTGGTTGTTATTTATCAGTTAGAAAGCTACGTCTGTTGGGAGCTATCCTAATGTTACATAGTTGTTCATAGTTACATAAAAATGTAGTTGGGTAGATGTGATGGGGGATTATCATAGGCTTATAACTCTATTTATCTTTATTTATTATAGTAACTTTATATTTTCCATCCATTGAATTAGTATTTTGTACATTGTGGTTCTTTCCTTTCGTTTTGAAAAGACAGCAGCTGTAATAGGAAAGTATTCTGGGATTAAAGCAGCTACATGAATCTCAATCTTGTAAGTAACCATCTCCATGTGCACTATGTTTAAGTGGAAAATCTCTGACTACTACTATTTCTGACTACTTATGTAGCAATGATTTAATATTATAGTTCTACTTCTATAAACACTTGTGGAGCCCCCAATCAG
>OMLM01009636.1:0-10772 GCA_900302695.1 Helostoma temminkii | reverse complement strand
ATTTATAAAAAATAATAAAAAAAAAATAAATAAAAAAAACTATAATAATGCATTCTCAGCCAGCCAACCTATTATAAGCCCACAATATTACCCCATATTACCAACCACTTTATTGACTAAGGTTCAGGGACTAATGCAATAGGAAATCTTTTGGGATTAAGGGTGAATCACTAACCATATACCATATCCAGCCTACCATTTGCAAGATTATCAATGATTTGCAGTCATTCAAATCCCCTGCCAAGACCGTTCTTCCGACATTGGTCACAGTACAGGTACTGCAGGTAGACCTTTCAGTGGCACCATTACTTAGGAAGAGGTGCTATTTATTATAGCATGATATGGTAGACACACGGGGCATAAGTAATGCAGTTTTTTTCTTAAGGGTCACCAAAAGTTAGCTGTATGTGCTATCAGTTGTGACAACCTGGTTGGGTAATGCAACTAGCACATTTACATGTGATATGGTCCTCCTCAAAGGGTTTTCAGCAACAGTATGAATGCTAGCATTTCTGCAAAAATGGTGACAAGTAGTTCTGTTGAAGCACTAGTCAGGCTAGGGACACCTGAAGTGGGGGCCTTTAGAGGCCTACCAGAAACCAGCCATGCACTGTAGATTTACCAGCCTCACTTAGCACAACCAAAAGAAGTTATGTCCCCAAATGACAAAGATTATAGCGGCTGCAGAACCAAAGAAAAGAAAAAAAACAGAGGAAAGAAATATGTTGGATTGCTAAGACAGTGCTGGTAATATTGTAGATGCACAGAAAAAGTATGAGGTCCTGCCCTACGAACAGTATGAGTCAGGTATTTAGGTGTGTGTGTGTGTGTGTGTGTGTGTGTTCGTTATTCCCTGGGGTGTCTTTGACCATGGCTACAGACACTGCAACAGGCTAAGGAATCAGGTAGCACTAGGTACTACTAGTTTTAACAGCTATAACCCTCCTCCTTATCTTATCGTTCAGAGTGTAATAGAAAGTAGCGATATGGCTGGCCAGAGGGTAACACTTCTGCTTCAAAACTCGTAAAGGAAATAGATGAGGACCATTCAAACCTAAGGCACGCTTATTTCAGCCTGGGAAAATGTCGTGGGAATCTGTTGCTACTTTCCTGAGCAGCATTCGAAAAAACAGCAGGATGTTGAGCACAGTATATGCTGCATATTATATATATGCACAAACAGGCTTGTGTGAACAGTGCAAGTATGTTGTCATATACGCAACTGAGGTCCAATTTGCTTCTCTTGGCATACATATTTCATATGCATAGTGAGTGACCAAGAAATTATTAAAAATGGCAAAAAGAAAAATTTCATCAAATGCCGCCCACCTTTTATGTGCTTCACTTTTAGGGCATATTTCTTTGCAAATTCTTTCACATATTGGATGTCTTACTCAGTAATAAAACTCATCACTTTGCATTTTTGTATACTATGCACATTGTTTTAGACTCATTCAATAAAACTTATTGTTCCAACAAATCCCTGCATTATATTCCTGAATAACCTTGACTGCTTTGGCATTGAATGCACCACTTGGGGATCCAGGGACTCTCTTTGTCATTAGGAGCTGTTACACAGTAAATCTGGAAACTAGATTGCGGGGCAGTGAGCTGTGGCAGGGTTCAGGAAGGTAGCAGCAAAGGCGAGAGTGACAGCAATGGCAGTTAAATCAAACTGACGAGGGGGAAATACAAATATTTGACTGGGATTCAATTGGCTTTTCATCAGACTCAATAAGAGGTGTTATAAACCAAGCAAGGTTGGGAGGTGATAGGACAGGCAGCACCTCTCTGTATCACCACAGTGACAAACAAATTCCAGGTTATTAGCAGATAATGCAGTGGTTGGTAGAGGAGAAAGGGGAGAATGAAGCAGATTATTCAGAGAAAATTAAGAGTGAGTAGGTAAGTAAACGAATATATGCAAATGTTGAATACCAGCGGGAATAAGTGCTCTTTGAGGAGACAAGGAGACAGGGAGGCAAGGTGAAAGCTGATTGGATCAAGGATGGCGCAGGTGACAGTTGTGATGCAGCCGCTAATCAGTTGATTTTGTTTTGATCTGACTTAGAATTTGACCCAACGATTTGATGAGGAAAAATTTGCCAGCACTTAGTTCAAAGACGAGTATGAAACTGCAGCAGCGAGAGGTGAACTAAATCAGGAAGGTGGGGGCGCACAACGTGCTAGAGCTTTGTTGCTTACTACCTTGACATCACGAAAAAGTGTTAATTTAACAGGGACACCGATTTTCACACTTAACATGTTTTTAATTTAATTTGAGCAGCAGCAAATACAGTTCTCTTGAACTTGAAGCTTTCATTTCCTCTGAACAATGTTAGACTCACTTTATCATCAACAGAAATTTATTAAAAGGAGGACAGTCTGTCACAAACAATTTTGGGACTTTTGAAATAGCAAAATAAATAAATAAATAAACAGAAAATTATAATTTAAAAAACAAAACAAAACCTTTTTTTCAATGATATCCCCTAAATTGACTGCTTGCCCCAAAATCTCTTCTCTCCTCCTTACTTGAGTAGTGAGAAGTAATATCAGTATGATTTTTCTGTTATGGTCAGTGAACGCACTTTCAGCCCATCTTCCCTGGCTCAGTTGAATGAGCTTAACAGTGAATGAAAACCGGGATCAATGTTAGCAGCAACAAACGAATAAATCATAAATAAATGTTATTCTGATTGTTTCACAGGAGCTATGTTTTAAAAGTCAAATAAACGTGGCCACACCTCTGCACAACCCTGTTGGAAGAATTTAGTGTAAATGCAGCTGATGCACAACCTTCAGCCTACTGTTTGCTCTCCTCTGTTAGGGTGTGTGTGACCTGTAACTGTATGAATGTAATATGTATAATGCAAATCACTGATAGATCACCAGTAATGCGAGTAACTTAGTGCTGCTGAAGCGTGTCTACAAATGCAAAAACTTTTATTTTGATGGGATGTTTACATTATAATGTTATAGGGCTGCAAACATTGCATTAATGTTTTGGGTGATAATTTTCACCCAGTTACCTCTGGGTGAAAATTATTAAGATGGACAGGAATAGAGCCACAAGACCAGAATCCGTTCGAAGAGACCTAATCCCCATCACCAGTGGAAGCCTGCATTAAATGTCACCAACGTGAAGTGCATGCACTTCGAAAACCAGGTTACAATTGGCTTTCCCAAGTAAGCTGATTTCTTAACTCTCATCTCAATGGGAAACTTGGTTTCCGTAATCAAGGTAGGGGATTAAAGATTTCCCCAGGTAGATTTTCAATTACTGTGCCATGCATACGTGTAAGTGGGGCCCTTTTCACACATGCACTATCTGCGGGCGATCAGATCCAGACTTTTCTCGGAGTTGTACTTCTACACATGCAGCACCCACCTGGACATACTCTGTTGCAAATGTGTTCATACATTAGGATAAATAGTCCATTTGATTTTAGTGAGGGAGGGTCTCTGTGTAGAGAGAGCAGGAGGCACAGCGTGACACAAAATGTTCACTTAAGATATCAGCTGATTGTTTACGGCATCAAAGCAGAGCAAATCAAATGATTAAGAAACGATGCGTAATGTATATAACCTCAGTTTAATGAAGGAGAAAAACGCAATGCAACAGCAGAAAGATAATAAATATTCCCTATATTTAACAATGTTGTGCTGAGCAGATCTATTAACAGGAAACGCCCTCACTCTCACTGTGCTTACTCTGAGAATTACCGGCTGTGTTTACACCCAGGCTCGCGTTCACACATAAAGCTCACCTGAGTAAAGTCCAGAGAAAGTCCGGAGACCAGTGCATGTATAAAAGGGGCTTGGGTTTCTTTTTAGAAGAGCGCATGTGCATAACAAAGGCTGCAGACACTCACCACTCCACTGCTATCAGCAGGGAGGAGCAGCTGGATGTAAGAGAGTAATCAAGTCCGCCTAAAGAAAACTAATACTGAAACCAACACAGTGCCCCATAGTGGTATAATTAAGTCACTTTGCTCGTATATTTATTTCTGTCTGTCTATGTGTCTCTCTTTCTCACAGTGTTGTCGGCTCCCACAACACATAAAAAAACAAACAAACATCATGTGTACACATAGTGAGGTTTCTAACTGGCTTTTTACAAGAGTGAAAGTGCAGGACAGAGGCAGCACATACTTGTCAGTCTACTGGTGAAAGAGGAGAGCATTAAAGGGCAATGGGGACCCATTTATAAGCTCTGCCAACACATACATAAAAAAGCAAGTAAACAAAACACAAATCAGGAAGCATGTTTTATATCTCTATACATGTAAAATCCACAAACCATGCTTCTAAAATAAGCCTGAGATAGAAGAGAAACCAGATATCTTACATTTATGTGGATTTTCAAACCAGGTTTCTTAAGTGCATGCATACCCATTACCCAGTTACCCAAGAAAACTGGTTTCCATAAATAACCTGGTTACTTAAGTGCATGTAAGCTGTATGTGTTACGACACCAAGGCTAACATGAGCACAACGAAGAAGACCGAAGTTCTCAACTGCTGCCAGAAAATGTAGAATATGGCTGGGCTGTGTAGTTATAACATCTTTTGTTTGGCATGTATCAAGCTTGAAGAAAAATGTCAGACAGACTGTTTATACTTTGAGTATTTAGTGAGTTGTACATTTATTATGTTTTGGTTTTAAGCCTATGGAAAATGTAGTGTTACAGCCTTAATTAGAAGTGGTCTGAAGAGACCCCTGAAAATTACTTACAGTAGAACTGAAGTGACATTCATCACAAGATGATTAGTTAAAACTTTTCAAAATACACCTGCATTTTGTCAGATTACAGACTATTTTTTAAATATACTGTGTAACACCTCATCTTATGAGCTAAGTGTATTGTCACACACCTAATGTGTAGCTCCACTTTAAGAAAGTGCTTATTTGAAACAAATGATTTTTTTCTAATAATAATCAAGTTTAGCTTTTAGTGTTTTTGTTTGTTTGTTTGTTTGATTTTCATCAAAAAAAACTAACCAAATCTTTAAGAACATAAAGGGGTAAGCTATTTAATTTTCAGCTGTTTGTCTGTGTTTTGTACTCCTGCCCAAGATACATTTGCATTGACATAATTGCCATTTATCTCATTTTCTTTGCGGTGAATATTAGTCTCTGTTGCCATGGCTACTGCTTATGTTGTGCAAAGGCAGAAGTTTATGAGGAAGAAATTCACATACTCTGCATGAATTGTGTGGAATGACACAGGGGGCGCTGCTGTTGTCTACACCGACGGGTTTGTAAAGAGCAACTGTATGCGCACATACGCTGGTTTCTCAGTCCCGCATACACATCCTTGCAACTCCATATGAATATACAGTATGTAGCACTTCATTCAGATGAATAATACATTGCATTAGAAATTAATCATAACACCATTATGTTTGCTACAAAAATCTAATCGCATTTGCAGTTTAGTTGTATATATATTTAAGTTTTAGGAGACAGAGTTGGGTTAGGATGCAATGTATTGTAAAGCGATGACTCTAATACAACAAGATAAACAGTGGATTTTTTAGAACTTCATCCACAAGGAGAATCCACATGGCATCATATGTTTTATGGTGCCACGTTTCTTTGCTAAGCCATTAAGAGAAACCAGAAAACAACAGATGCTTATTTTATTCAAAGTAAAAAGGAAAAAACATGCAAAGCTAATTCCATTAGTTCTATTAGTGAGCAGCAGTGTTTATGAGAAATATGTTTTTAACTCAGAGAGCACTGACACAAAATACATGCTACCACTGTTAATTTATAAAGACATAACAACCACTTAAGACAATAAATGTTTCATCTTCAAATGTGCTTTTAAAGCCACTTTTAAACTGTAGTATATATCTGTTTGTTTGTTTGTTTATTCGACTCAAAATTATACCCTACACATGAATGGGGCTTATGCTGCAATTTAAATTAGTAACACCTCCTTCAGCACGGTTCTGATTGTGCCATTAAAACAAGCAAACCTGTGCTGTTGCAATTGTCATTGGTTTATCTAAATAAAACACTCTCAGCTCTCTCAGCCAATGCTGGCACGCCACTGGAACACAATTAGGTTTAGGTCATGTGATTTCACATAATGAGTAACACATGACTAGCATATAAGCCCCACTAACAATCAGTATATAATTGAGCTAGATGATTGAGAAGATTTGTCCTTAAGAGCGCTAAAGACCAAAAGCAAATGAGTCTGTGCATGATTTTAAATTGTAATCACGTTAATGGCTGGCTCAGTTGTAATCATGATTGCCATTTTTTTCCACATTTGTTTATAACATGCATATTCATTAAACATAAATAGCCTCATTTCTTTAAAGACACAATACATGAGCCAAATGGCAACAAAAGGGTTGAGGTATCATGGAAATTCAAAGCACAGTTTTTGTAGCCTGCTGACTTGTTCTATTAGGCTGATGGATCTTTAGCTTCACAAAGAACAAATGAGAAAGAAACAGGAGTAGCATTTTTAGATTATGTGCTCTGAGGACTTTAATGTTTGTAAAAACATGATTAATATGGTATATTTTCAATTGTGATAAACGGAAAAGACTTAGTGCATATGAATATAAATTTATTTATGTAGTGTAGTCACAAGAGCTCCACGCTCAGAAGTGCACCACATTTTATGTAGTTGCATTTGTGGAAGATAATCCTACCCGTTATTAACCCATAATGACAAATGACCTCTATTCTGTAACTCATATATATTGTTACTTTCATGCTTGGTCAAAAGTATCTTAACTTTTTTTCACACTTTCACACTGCAGTTTTTCAAACGTGTCTATGTGCAATTAACCCCACAGTGCGTGTGGCAGCAATGCCAGCAGCTGCTAGTTTTCCTGGAACACAGATCAGAGGGCTAAAGCAATGTGTTTTTGGTATGTGTATGAGGCTGTGATATGAAACTGCAAACAAACCCAGCAAGTGAACGATAATGTCTGTGAGCCGCCAGACAAACTTTGAGATTGGGTGGCCTTTGTATCCCATTAATGGCCAATTGCATTCTCCCATGGTGTTCAAACAGACAAACAAACTGCTGCAGCATTGAAACAGTTGTTGTATTCATGAGGAGCAAATTTCACAAAACAAATCTTCAGTGCATTCCTAAAGATAAACACAGCATATTTGATATTGTTTGTGCAACATAAAGAGAAAAAGCTAAAAGTGCCAATATCATTAGAGTTAAATCTGGGGACACTTTCCATGCTCAAATGATTGGTTAATTACAATTGTTGATTCTTCTGTGTCTCAGCCACTGACACCTACTTTGGAACACAAGAGTAAGTACAAGACATACAAAACAGAACACTGTAGTGTATATATGTATTACATACACTCAATGGCCACTATATTAGGTAGATCTGTTCTCTAATGCAATCCAACAGCAGCTTTATAGTAGTGTAGCTGTATAAACAAAACTACACTGACTTTACAGATTTAGAATCCTGTTGAAGTAACGATCACATCTCCATCTCTAGAAAATACAACTGATTGATTCAGTGCTGAATTACAGAAAATAGTTAGGTGTAATGTTTCCATATCATCAATGAGTCTGTATCATCCTAATCGACAGGCAGATCTATTCTCTATCCCCAGCACAGTTTGCATAATTTATACAAAGCAAACTCTGACCATTATTTATGAGTTGAGTACTCACAATTGTTGCTATTCAATCCCAGTAATTTCTCTATTACGTCAAAGGAGACTGAGATTTCAAGTTTTCTAATCAGGTTTCTGTTTGTGCTGGGGGTTCTCAAATCTCCCAGGCACTCTGAACTACATACCATATACTCCACACGGTTTGGTTTTTCCATGACCTGACTCACTTTCGAAGTTTCACTTTGATTTACTCCCTAAAATCTCAAACAGAATCTTCAACTGCCAAAATGAAGCGCAGAGGAGAGACGACTTGATAAAAATGTTGATATGTTAATCTAGGGCACTTTCAAGTATCACTAGGCTACAGAGACGCGCAGACTATGCTCTGATTGGTGGAAGTTACACCTGCAGGCTGAGAGGTGGCTAGACTGCTGACACTAAACCAGGCTGTAAAAAGCAGTGCTCACTATTCTGAATGTTGGTGTGCCTTTAAAAAACACCTATATCAATACCGCCCATTTCTCTCTCACAGTTGGAAATTGACACACTTTTCATGAGGAGCATCTTAGGCTGGGCTATAGCCATAAATAGGGCCCCATGTACCTCTGCAGGTCTGACCCTTCATTTTTGTGACAACTTTATAAAACAAAAGTTGCAGATGTCCCTGAAAATGAAGAATGCATGGTCCTGCATTGTCAGAAAAAGTCTGGAAAATGCATCGTTAAAGAACCTTTAACAACACGGACTGGGTCAACTCAGAATAGAGCTCTAACCACATATTAGCCTCCACAGCTAAAGTATCCAACTGTTTCCTCTGAAGCCTTTTCATAAATAAATGCTAACAGTATTTAGCTCCAACCTATATGCCTCTAAAAAAATCTTCATTTGTGTCCGAATTAGCATTTTGTGTTTGAAGACAGCTGCATTGATTTTAGAATACAGAAAATGAAATCATGAAATCAGATCTTTTTTTTTTAAAAAAACACTTTTGTTTGAAATTGTTACTCAAGTCCAGGGCAAGTCCGGGTAGTTTGTCTAGTAATTTAATAGACAGTTATTAACTCTGCTAAAATTAGTATCTTAAAAAGATTAAAGATAAGATAGTGGAGTCAAGAAGCAAATACAATTTTTATCTGCATCAGGTATTTGTTATAATGCATTTTACATGTTTTTATTAGATTACTATTAACATAGATAATATAGATATCATCTAAATATACTGTAGCTATAACCTCTGCAGAAGTCCATGTTAGCATTCCTAAATAGGAATGCCTGCAGATTAATCTGTCACAAACAACTACTTGGACTCATGGATGAACTGATAAGAATATGAGTACCGTGTATGATAAACATGTATGTAAATTGCATCTTGAGTGGTTGGCTGAGGTGTACATTTATGAGGCGGCAATTCTCCTTTGTTTGGTGTTTTTTGAAGAACCTCTGACTTTATGCCACATATTTTATCATTTGTAGGTTAACTAAAACTTGGCTGTCTGATTAATGTGCTTCCTGCAAGTAGGTGTCTGTTCTCAGCCAAAGATAATGCTGTACAGCTAGAACCATTACTCTCCAACAACATTATAGGATCACAAAGTGTTTTTGCAGTTCATCAACAAAGAGTGGGTGGAAATGTTTTTCAGTGAAATCATCTATCTTGCCATAAATGATCTGCTCTCAACAGTGACTGAAAGGCAGTATTAAAGTTTGTATCAAAGAATAGACAATAGTAATATGAGTTACTGGCATCATGACATAAGTGCATTTTAAAGTATCTTATAAATATACAGTAGATGTGTCTAAAACATGAGTTAGCTTGTCTTCACTACAGCAAAATGTGTTCAGCATATTTACACTTTTCATGTATTTAGTTTTGATTCAAGAGCTTGTCACTGATACTTGCTGCACTTCTACTGTAGTGACTGAAAACTCCAAAATGTTGTTGCTGTGTATTTTGGTTATTTTACTCTTTACTTTTATTTTTTGTTGTTTTGAATAGTTTACATTTTTAAGTTTAAGCTCAAGTCTCAACTGTGTGTTAGTGGCAGTCAGGATAAAGTATTGTAATGAAGTGGCAGGTAAGGCCGGTCTGCTCCTTAAGAAAAAAAGATATGTGGGAAAAGAAAAGGGAAAGAAAGAAAAGTGGTGTAAAGTAGTAATAACACCACCTTCTCTTGACATTCTGGTAAATACAATAAAGCAAATACAGCAGTTTTTCCAGTTTATTTCAAGGAATTGTTTAAACCTTTTTGCATGTTTCTAATAAATGTAGCATTGTAGTCACCTGGTGGCTAGGAAGTTATAGAAGTGAGTATATTACATAAACACCTTTCTTGTTTGGTGTTTCTTTACATTTTAATAGTGTGTTCAATTGCTTTGATTATGTTATCCTAGTCCTTCTGGAGCTGAGGTCTGCCTTTTAGCCAGCATGTCAGGCATTGTTGATTTACTTCTGCTGCGGTGCAAACATCGCCTTTTACTGATATGCCTCATTTCTCAGCAACAGACTCTACCCAGCCTGCTAACTAACAAACCAATCAAATCCAATCAGTAAGAGTGGTTTGATCCTTTGAGGTAAAAAGAAAAAAGAGCTTCTTTTTTTACTTTTTAACACAGAGTATGTATTAGATCTCATGAAATTTTTGATATTTTTGATATTTTCCTAGCTGAAAGTGGCCAGTAAATAAGATACAAAGCAGCACAAATTAATTGAAGTTAAAGGAACAAAAAGCTGGGCTTAAAAGAGGTAATCAGATTCTTATCGCCTCAGTTAACCAGCTGTAGCTGTAGCTCACACTTTGACTAATTTCATCTCATTATTTTCAATCACAATGACAGTCTCTGCTATTGTCAATGGTTTTTCAATTAAAATAACTTTATATTATGGCTGTGATATAAAGACATTAGAGCAGACAAAACATCATAAACACATTTCAAACTATGCGTTCTCCACTATAACTGTACTCAGACCCGGTGAGCAGCTCACCAAACTAGTACTGAGTCTGTAGTTAGGTTAACTGATGACTCTAAACGTGTTATGAATGGTTATCTGTCTAAATAATATATAATAATAATACAATAATCAATTTGATAAGAGTCCATTGGTATAGCAGCTGTAAGTAGCTGGAATTTTAGAAAAAAAATCTGAATTCATC
>OMLM01009635.1:11254-25134 GCA_900302695.1 Helostoma temminkii | reverse complement strand
ATTTCAGTGGCTTGTGCACAGACATGGGCTGAGATTCATCGATCACTGCTGGTTTCCTTTCAACATCATCACTTCGAACAATAAAAAGGGGAAAAAGTCCCATCAGTGAAGCACAGATCACTCATGAGCTATGCTCCAAAGCCCCCGATCACGCAATTGTATAAATTGTATAATCTGACAGTCAGAGTCTACAGTGATGTGCTTTCTTCCCTCCTTTTTACCCCATGTTTATGCATCTTGGGTGACAACCATCCAATTGAGAATGAAACATGGTCCAAACTGTCCAATTATGTCAGGAAAAAGGGAGGGCGCTCGTTGGAGCATGGCTAAAATCTAATCTTACTCTAATCTCTCCCAACCCCTTGGCAGGTAGCAATCAAGGAATCAAATCCTATTTCAGAATATTGTATTAACCCCCCACACATACACATCCTCCCACAAACACACCCAGAGCTGTCAGTTCCTTATCCAAACCAAACCATCATATCCATCTGCAAGGTAATGCCTTGTCAAAGGGATGTGTCCTTGCATCAGACGAATGCCTTTGTGAAAGTAAAACCGCAGCGTGGGGGAATTCGATAGCAGACCCTCATTTATAGAGTATAGATAACAGGAATATATATGAAGCAAAACAAAGGGGAGCGAATGTGTGACAAGGAGAAAAAGCACTGGAAACAGCAGCTAGAAGAGCTGAGAGATGTATTTTTTTCTTAAGGTGAAATGAGATGTGAAGTGTCTCACATCCCACAGGAGCTGAGAGGCTGGAAGTTTTCACATCACATATCAAAAGTGTGATGGAGTCACATTAGGCTCACAGAAACTCAATCTAGTGAAGTTTATACCACAACTCTTCCTGTGTGGACACTTTTTAGTACTTTGCAATCTTTGCTCTACATTTGAAAATTACAGTGCTCAGAGGGAAACTGTACCGAGAGACGAACACGTACAGCAGGTGGTTAGGTTCATATCATTCAGCACAAGTGTTGGAAACATGTTATTACACTACAGCAAGTTATAATACAGACACAGTTCTGGCTCACTTTTGATGTAGTTCCTGTTCCACTATGAGTGAAACTTCATTCATGGAAAATTTTGTGAGACATTCCTGTAAAATACAACATCAAACAACGATCAATGATTACAAATTTTGGGCGGACGAGAGGGTTGGTATTGGCTTTTATGACCTAAATTGGCGTTAAAGTTCAAAGACTTGTTGGTTTCTTTTCAACATCTCTATCAATGTGACTGTTCCAGCATAAGTAAAGCTACAATATAAATAGTAATAAAGAGCAATCAGCAAATTAAGGAAACTTCACTACCATGTGATACAGACAAGTTATCAGTGTTGTGATGTATGCGGCCATTTTTAACTGTCCTAATGGTCAGGCTTCTAGAAGTGAAGATGTCCACTTTTTGGTTGATTTAGACCTTGGGGTCCAATATGGTAACAACTATTTGATGGCTTCTCATGACGTTTTGCACAGATTCAGTGTTCATGGTTCCCGTGAGGATGTACTATACTGGTGTTAATGATCCCCAGACATTTTCCTCTAGTTCCACCATGAGATTCAGTGAACATTGCCTTAAGTTCTTCCTCTTCCTCTCTTTTTCTCTTCTTCTTCTTGTCCTTTCCTCTTCTCTCCATCTCTGCCCATGTTTCAACACTTGCCAACTCCAGTCTCCTCTGATCTTATTTTCATTTACTGTCTTATCTTCACCCTGCATCTTTACTCTCTCCTCTCCTCTCCCACCTCCTCTTAGTCTTGTTTCTATCCCAGCTTCTCCTCACACCATCTTTCTCTCCTCTCCTCTTCATCTTCAGTTGTATTCTACTCTTCTCACATACGGTCATTATTTTTCTTTTATAATTATCACTTTGCTTCCTTCTGATTAATCTCTCCTCTTATTCTGCTGTTGTCTCCTGTTCGCTAAGCAGTTTACAGAAAACAGCAAATATATGAATTGTGACCCAGAAAACACATTCCTGAAAAAATAATAATAATCTGAATAAAAAGTCTCAAAGTGGCCTTTTTCCCAGCCTGCACCTTTACCCCCTCTGAGCATTATCAGAACAAGAAATACAAAACATAAAAATGTAAGCAAATTAAGAAACCTCCACGCTTTTTCTTTGAATCGTTGTGTTCTACCTTTTGCTTTGCCATTTGTCCTTTCAAATATCACAGTCGCTCATTCCTTTCCCTCCTCTTCGTCCTCCACACCTTCAGCTTACACTGATCTCAGTAACTGTGAGGATGGTGTGTTCCTCAGCAACGTTCAGGTCATCTGGTGGGTCGTTCACCATGTCCTGCAAAGCAATCAGCTGCACTCGTATCGGCTGAAATTGCCATTTAACCTATGATTTGCTGCATGGCACGATAGTGGCCCATTTCAACTCTCCGCAGCTTATATATTTATTACACCAAACTGTTCTGACCACTGTGTTCATGACGTGCATAAAACGGTGGCAGATAATTTAAAGAAGATGCCGTTTGCCAAGGACAAATGAGTCACAAGTAAAGCAAAGGAAAAGCACAAAAGCACCCACAGGTTTCAGACTGTACAAATTTACCATTTCTGTCGTTATCTGTTGTAAATTTCAGTTGTTATCTGAAGGCGAGTTGTATGAGGAGAAAAGTTATTAACCTTTGATCCCAGTGGTAGATATGAAGCACTGCCAAGAAAAGATAAAGAAAGGATAAGAGGATGTACAGAAGTGGAATAGAAAACAAAAAAGATGAAAGTTTATTGATCACTGCAGGGCAGTGAGGTTGTGGCAGTCATAGAAGTAAAATGTGACAATAGGGATGTTGCGATAAAATAAAAAGCAAGACAAAAACAGACAGTTGAATCTAATACTAAAACAGGTAGAGAGAAAGTGGATGTCGATAAAGAAATGACAACACTAAGGTAGCTTGTCAGTAATGTGAAAGATGACTGTTTTGCATTTACTTCTAAATGTGTTTTTGGCAAATACTGTATCATTTTCTCTGACAGTTTCTTTGATAAATCTAGAGTTTTGTGAAATATGAATATCAGTTCATATGAGAATGACTCAGAAATAAAAGTGAAGCAAATAGAACAAAAAACAAAGTTGCAATTCACAGGAGCATGAAGAGGAAATGAATATCAACCATGGGAGGACAATACTTCACTGCCCAACTCCCTGAGGAGTAACCTGATAGAAAGAGGATGATGAGAGAGAAGAGAGGCGTTTGGAAAGAGCAACAGTCATTTTACTTCACCTCCACAGACTCTGAAGACCTCTGAGTTCACGTTGAAAAAAATATATATTTCTCTTCATCCTTACCCAAACATTTTTGTATGACCAGAAACTTGACCTAGAGCCACTAAATTTCATTACCAGACAAATACCACCAGTTTACTGCAATTGTATCCTGTCATTTTCTCTGCAGTCCTTTGACCTAGAACCATCCTATTTGGTGCAGTTGTGAAAAGTAGCGTTTGGCAATATTATTTCCTGTTTTAAGACTTGGGCTCTCCTTTCCTTTAGAGGTTGTCACTATTAAGGTGTCTTACTATTGATCCAGAAAATTTCACCCTAGTTGACAGAAACACACACACACACACACACACACACACACAATAATTTTTTTTGGCAGGGTATATCCAACAAGGAACTTTTCAAGGAGGATAAAAGTGACGTTCATTAATTGTAAATGTGATTATGTTTTTGTAACAAACATAACAATATAATGGTCATGTTGTTATGCAACATAGTTTTTGAAACAGTGAAGCATTACATTTATTAACAGAAAGCACAAGGATGTGTTTCGAGTCCAAAGTTCCATGTCAGGTTGGGTTTAAACAAGAAAATCTCAATGGTTATGTCTGTTTTTTTCTAAATGAACAAGTGACTGTTCGTCTTTATTAAAACAGCCAACAATGTTTTCCTGAACAAGTGCTGCAACAAAACTTTAGTAACACTGAATTGTACTGCAAATTTGGATATTTTTACAGAAAAAATAACAGAATGTTGTGTTATGTTATTTATTTATGTTAGTAATGAATAGATTCTCAATATGTAAACAGAAAATGTAACCTGGTTGCAATTACCTTCCTCACAACAACACACTGGTGACTTCAGTTTAGCTGTTTAGAAAAGTCATTTTCAGGTCTATGCTGGCCTGACAGTTGAATTAAACTATAAACGTGACCACATGCCCACAATGCTTTTATTTCATTATTTTATTATAAGTGTACTACTTTGACTTTAGTGCAAAACACTGCTGCTAGACCATGAAGAAGACAACACATTATCCATATCAGCCCATCTATTTAAAGGTGAACATTTAGTTCAGCAAACACTTTCTGGTCAGAATGATGCAGGTGTAGGTTGTGATACTATAAGTTGATTTAAGCTTGCTTTAAAGTGTGTACATGGAAACCAATGCCACACTACTCAGTTTTAACACACTGCATGTGGCTGTGTTGCTGCAGACAGGTCCGAGTGCCCACGCTGACCGCTGACCGCAGCATCAAAACCACAATGTTGTGGCTGATTGTTGTGTTAAAATATCCAGAATTTACACTAGATTAGAAGCTGGTGTGCTTATAATGATCTTCAGGATTAATGGACCTTTGAATGATTAAAAAACAAATGAGACACTGTTTATTATTCAAATCAGAGTGATGTTAATCCATGACTGGAACCTTTAAAGTTCAGATAGAAGAATTTTGAATTGTCTCTAATCTGCTTTTTCCTCTGGTGACACCAGTTAGCAAGAATAATAATAGGTCAGGTATTGATGCAAGCAAAAACGTGAAAACAAAAGCAGATACATGCTGACACAGAGACGGGCTGATGTGTTTCAATTCATATGTGTTTACTCTGTGAATAAAGTACAAGAAGTGAAATGTGGAGGAGTCCGAAGTTTTATTTTGGAAACTTGCTCTCACAAACTCTTTTGTCTTTATTTAGATGCCATTTCTTGTCTTGTCTACTCAAGCAAACAGCTACAGTATAACTATCCATTTTTAACTTGAGTTGTTCACATTGACTCAGTGACGTCAACCCAACTCTCAAAACCCTTTGAAAGAAAAGTTAAGGAGAGTTGATATATCAGCCAGTAGCGTTTCAGAGTCAACTTGGTGATCTTACCAAATGATGTTACGCTACTTCTGAAACTGAAGTTTAGTTTGCTACTGTTTCTTTCTTCCTTTGAGCATTAATTACTGTAACATCCACCAGCTCCATACAGTACTGCAGCTCTTCTGACTCATTTTAAATCTTCTGGGGATTTTAGTCACCACCTCAGAGACTTTGTTCCCAAAACCTGCCAGGAGCAAATTCAGGGAATGCTTCCAACAAACTGCAGGGGATTACATTAGCAGTGGGATTCCTCTATTGTTCCTCATGCACAATCTTTGTTTCTTCTGTTACTTTTGCTGCTGAACCGTGTAATAATATGACTTTGATTTGCCATGAATACTTTGCCATATAAACTATCAAGTGGAAGTTTGAGACTGGAGACAACATTGTAAGCTGAGGTTTTGTTGTTATTAGCTTTATCTTTTCTCATATGTTTTTTCTTTCATAGTAAAACACATTTTACATTTGAATTATTCACAGAAATCATAAACAGCCATGGATGGATAATGAGACAAATGGGTACTAGCATGCACAAGGCATCTCTGACATAGTAGATGCTCCCAGCCACACTTTGAAGATTAGCATTCGTTTGGAGTTGCATTTGCTGGTCCAATATGTTATAATAAAAATAAAATCTTTTTAACTCATTTTGATCACCACCACCATCTGAAGGAAATAGTAAGATATTTACCTTTGTTTATCAGATGCTAGTGAAGCGGTAGACAGGTTGATCCTGTGTTTTCTGTTTTAAATATTTATAGAAGCGCTGATTCCTAACAGCACTGTTCCATCTGTGTGTTTCCAGGCTGGAGTCTCCCACTCGCTCCCTGCTGATGGAGGCTCCTAAAGGCATCCAGATTCTGGCCGAGGCTGGAGACATCCAGGCCATCTGCAGGAACGAGCTGCGACTGGAGTCCAAAGATGGAGAGGTGCGTCAGCCAACTAGCTTCTTGTCAGTGTGAAGGGAAAGGACTGCACCAAACACATATGATAGCTCTGGGCTTGCATCTTATTATCATAGTTTTGATAATAATTAAACTTTCTGCTCACCAAGCTAAGTGCTGAGATCTATTAATACAGAGACATCACTGAAAGGTTAATAAACACAACATTCAACATCAAATTTTGACATTTACATGGTTTGTCTTACTAGTGCCATACTAAATGCCATACTAGTAGCCATGGAACTTCACACAGGCCTTTCTCCTCCTATTAATCATTTTTATCATTATCATCATTAGCAGTAATTTATAAATGCCATTGTCAACAGCACTCTATTTAGTAAGTCTGATTTAGTAAGATATCAAATAGCGAGTACTAATTTGCATACACACACACATATATGTACACATCCTCCCTTGCATCAAGTGAATTAAACATAGGGCTTACTTACATAATTTTTTCTTAATCCTTCTAAATATATTAACATTAGTGGTAAATGCGTGTTTTCAACACATTCCTTCATTTCACTTTTGCCACGTCTGCCCTGAAATAACAGCAGCCATCTGGACACAAGCATATTGCACGTGCATTTCAAAAGTATTAGACACAGATGGAATCACAGCCATTGTGATTCTTTCAGTATATTGCACATTTGGCCAAAATGCCTCACTTTGCAGTCTACAGTGTGTGCTGTTTTGCTAATTAATAATCAGTACTACATGTGCTATTTTTACAGTAGTTAGTTAGTTAGTTAGTTAGTTAGCTAGCAGATAGTTTGCATGTGATTTAATCCATGAAAAGTAAATCAGGCTCTATGCAACTTCATGTACCAGCAAACCTGTTCTGGCACAGGACTTGTTGCCAGCTGCAATTTAAGTTAATTTCTTGGTGTGTATGTAAATGCCATCCTGTACAGCTTGAAAACTGGCACTGTGTGTGATTATGCCAGTGAAAGTTTAGTTGTACCAGCAACACGGGTCCCAAATATGTTGTACTGGACAGTGTGTGCTAGCACATGAAGGTACCGTCCGCAGTGCAGTTTAAAACCGCCTGTTTTGTTGTGTTTTTGCCACATATGAAACGACAACTGTATTTGTTTGGATCTATCAGTGATTTCATAAAAATAGTTGTTTTTGTTTTAAAATGGCTTTGCCTATCTTGACATTTGCAGAACAGTAACATTTTCAAAGATGTAATCATCTATTTAAATAATGGGTAATTAACACCACCCATTTTAGAACTAAAATACAACCTCCATAGTTTATAAATGCAACCCCTCATTACATGCATGGCACAGTGGGAAAGCTGAAAACATCCTGTTTCATTAAAAAATGAACTTTTGAAGTAATTTTCTTTGTCAGTGCTGTTAGTTTAAAGATGCTCTGTGCACAGATAAAACCTCTCACTCTGTAAACAGGCAAGATGAGATATTAAAATTTCTTGTCCTGTGCTCAGACTGGCTAATCCATCAACATATTTTTAGCAAACAACAATAGTTAGAGCTCTCTGCCAACATGGACCTGCTTTCTGCTTTTGGCTGGTGGCGATTTCCACCAAGCTGTGTGTCCACCAGAGTCTGTCAGAGCCTGAATAGAACGGCAGGAAAACAGAAATCGTTAGTTTTTCCCTTTTTTCCTTCCTCCCCTCCACTCATCAGTCACTAGTTTATGTTTGAGCCTTTCACATTTCTTTTCCATCTATATTTTCCCTTTCCCATCATTTCCTTTCTTTGTTTTCTTCCTTCCTCTGTCTCCTGTTTATCTATACATTACTTATTTGCCAGCTTTTTACATATATTTTCTAATCTCCTCCTCATCCTCAGGCTGCTTCTTGTCTTCTTTCTTCCTTTCTTCCCTTCTTCTAAATTCCTCCAACCATCCCCTGATTCGTTACACACATCAGTCCTCGCATTCATCACGGTCGGCTGCGCTGATAAAAGGATTTCCCTCCTTAGGTTGCACCAGTCATGTCATGTCAGATCTGTTAAAATCAGGGAAGGAGGATTAGGGAGAAGAAAGTGTTTAAAAGTTTCCCACAAAAACAGTTTCATACATTAGGACAGGCTGCTGATATAAAGCGGATGAGGAGAAAGAGAGAGGCTGTTTTAGGAAGGTGCCCTTGGTTTCAGTTTGGTCCAATTAAAAGTAATCACACTAGTGGTCTGAAGCTACAACTGCACCAATCTCCTCACAGTTTTCATGGCTGCGTGGTTGAAAACGAGGCTGCTGAACGCCTGATGGTCAATTCATATAATTAGAATTGTGCTCTCACACTCCACTAATGTTGCAAATGTCCATTTGTCAAACCTCTGTCTCACACACTCACCCCTCAGGCACAGCCACCGCAATTACAGAAAGGTTTCGGCCATTAGACTCTCAAACCACACAGGCTGGTACGTAAATAGGCACACACACACACACAGAGGGTGAAACTGTGGATTTCTGAAGCTGCTCATATTCACACAACTGTCTTTTAAGTACACACATGCTTTTAAATAACAGCCAAACATGTTCTGTGCTGCATCCCAGCTTATCGTTTCCTCCTTCCAGAGCACCTGAAGACTAACTGAGGCCTAATCACACTTAAAGATTGTTTCCACAAACTGTCACAGATATTTAGTGTCTGGCAGGAAGGACACACACATTATGGCTGAGGTTCTGGCAGTAGACAGATTTCAGAATAACTAAAATTATTGTATGTTAGTGTACCAAAATGATAGCAACTGGTATCTTACACTGCTTATATCACATTAATGTAGTAGAATGTCTATGGCTTATATGACATGTAATTTGGCTTGGAAAAACAATGAATGTTGATGAGATCCAGCCTGGAGATGTGTGGACAGTGTAAACTGTAGAACTACGGTGAACTAGCAATGAGCCAACTTTGTAAAATGAAGAAAGATTTGTTGAGTTGACGGTTGTTTTCCCGCCATATTTTTCAACCAGTTTTTCCTCCTCTCTGTTTCAGCCCTACCTTTACACATCTATCACCAGCATGAGTGACAAGCATGGTTGAGAAAGATCTTTCTGAGACTGACTGGCAGCTACAGAACCAGGTCCCACTTGGTCTAATTACCACCAAACCACATCAATAATAATGACTGATACTCTACTAATCCCATTGGGGAATTTCTCGTAGACAGGTCACCCCTTTTGAGGAGCCAAGGGTTTGCGGCTTAGTGTCTTGTCCAGAGATACTTGGACATGTGGTGAGGAATTAGGAAATCTGGAAGTTGAACTACCAAACCAACCAACAGGTTCATAGACAACTGCTCTACCAACTGTGCCACAACGGTTGCCCCTAATAATAATTAGCTGCTTGTAATTTAGTAGGTTACCGTGATTGGTGTCCAAGCACCAAAATCCATGTGACAAACAATGTTTACTGTTCTTGAATGCAGCCTCTTTGCAGCTTCTCTCCTTCTACACAGCCAGTGCAGACATACAGTTTCACTGAGATTTGCATCCCATGGTGAGGCAACAAGTAAATGCATGGAACCCAAGGAAGTGTTTGGATTGTGAAGTAAAAGTAGATTTAGAAATATTCACATCATGGACAGCTGTCACGTCTCGGCTCCACACTGAAATGTCAGTGAGGCATAAAATCCCACACCCAGGGCACTGCCCTAAAACAATGATGCCAAGAATGTAGAGAGCCTTACAAGCAGCTAAGGTGACACTTTCAACACTTAAAACTGTTTATTCATTTTAATAGTTGTTAGCATAATCAGGAGCACATTTACATTATTTCTAATGGATTATTCCCCAGTTGCAGCAGCAAATACAAAACCTTCCAGTGTATTAAGACATATAATAGAATGAAAAATAAATTTTAAAAAACAAAAATGAGTTTGGATAATCACAGTATTTGTCTGTGAAAAATTCTTCTCTTCCTTTTACCTGCCAAATCCTGTACTTTTGTCCTTCACCCACAGTCACACATTCCACTGTACACACATGAGGATCATCCCTACCCACACACACACTTACACACAGACTCTTTCGAGTGTTTCGCACCAAAGAAAGATTTGTTCAACAGCAGCTGTCTGAGGAAGTCAGCTGAGACTCTGCTTTAAAAGTGTTCCGGGTCATTTGGTGCTGATGTCTCCCCGAGGCGCCTGGTAATGGCTCCTTTACCTTTTTATAGCTAGAGAGCTCCTTCTCTCCTCGGCCACCGAAACACTGGTCTGGTACGAGCCCCAGGAGGCCCAGGAGCAAGGAAGGGAGAGCAGAGAAATGGGATTCTTGCAGCTGTGGTTTGAGTCTGTGCAGAGGAAGGAAAACCGTTTGTTCCAATCAATGTAGGGTCGATGGGAGTAAAATGAGCGCATGAGTGGCTGTGCGTGTGTTTGGGTCAGGGTGGCACAAGGAATTTTCTGGAGTTTTACTTTCTTTCCATTGTTCAAGAGCCGAGATGAAATAGCAGTTCACCCCATCGCCATTGCAGTTTATAAAAACTGGAACGTTTTAAAATGACGTGACAACTCACGTTAGTTTCAGTGTCCTGTCCTTGTTTGTGGTATCAACTCGACTTTTTTTTTTTTTCGGTAAAAGTACCTGATACGTATGTGGTATCACCTCATTACCTTTTCACAGAAGGCCAGGCAGGTTTGAACAGCTTTTTTCTTTTGTTTCTTTTTTGAAATTTTAAACAGACATTACATTTTCATGTTACTATGGTTTTGTCTTTGAAAACACAGAGCCACAGTTTTGCCTTGCTTTTACCAGTGCCACTAAATAAGGCAATGGTCAGTACATAGTACAACTATATGGTAATAGTCTTGAACATTTTTCTAATAGTTAGCTTATTAGCTTGAATTGCCCATCACTCCTGTGCACACCTGTGTTTTTAACATAAACCTCATACACATGTTAAGGTCTGGCCTTATGGCCGTTTCATTCATCTGTTTCTCTTTTCCTGCTTCAGGAATTTAAACTGACCTTTAAAAGTCCGTACTGCTCTTCGGTCCTGCCTAAAACTGTCTCAGCTTATAAGAGGCTTGTCCACAGAAGTGATGTCAGGCAGATGCATTGTGGCTGAATTTTATCATGGATATCTGATGCCATGCAGCATTCTTTAAACTCTACATACAAAATATCTTGTTTCTGTGCACTTAATGTTGAGAAGAGCGGGAATATGCTGCTGGAATGAGTATAGACAAAAAAAATCTCAAACATACAAGATCTGATGTCAGAGACACTGGATAGATGCTGCTGTCTAGTGTGACTTTCAATACCTAGACCACTTAACATTCCACATAAGTGGCGGTGTGCAGCGCTGAGGTGTTAAGAGCCATAGACATTATTTGTGCAAGACCAGTTTTGAGAGGTGTAGGTCCTGGGAAGAAAAATAAAAGCTAAGCTAAGAGGAGCAGGAGAAGAGATTTGCTTTGAGAGCAATTACAGCGAGGAGACGAGTAGAGACGTGTGGTTCTGCCAGGGCTGGCTGAGGTAAAGATGAAAGTGAAAAGATGAGCTTTTAGCATATAAAGAAAGAAAAAGAGTGATTCTTCAAAAGCGAGAATCACGACTAAATGGAGAGCAGTTAGAGTGGTGATGACTAGACGTATGTACTATAGATGTTTATAGACCAAAGACTTGGGGCATTTACTGAAAACGAAAGTGAAGGAGCAGCTGCTTCGCTGCCAAATGTTACACATCCTGACCATTGGCAGAAAAGTCCTGACCAGCTGTTCTGAGGCCGATTATTTAAAAAAAGAAACAGTTCTTAACATAGATGTAGCTTTTTAACAGGCAGTAAAATTCGAGGTAGAAACCCCAACGCATATATGAGACTCTCTAGAAGACACCAGGTGTGTTGTTGTGTCAGAGATGGGACAGCTTTGGCTCTTTGTTGGTAACGAGTAAGAAGTGCTTTAACTGCAGCTCTGAATTTGAATGGAGATAATTTGTAAAAAAGAAGAGGAAGTTTCACTTACCTGAGTCTACACTGTGTAACTTTATTGTGGAGAGGTGCTTTTATCGCCTCCTGTGAAGACACAGAGCAGCGTGGCTCGTTCTTTTAACCAGTCAGAAAATTTCAGCGATTTTGGTCTCATTAGTAAGTGTCCCATATTCTTCATTGTTAATGTGATAATGACTCACCTCTGAAGGGCTGAGCAGCGTGCGGTGGAGTGTAGCAGACAGTGCAACAGCAGAGCAGGGAGAGGTAGGGCTGGGCAGAGCAGAGCAATAGCTTCATTTCCATATTTTAGCTATAAGATGATCTAAACTCATGTTTTTTAATGAATATGTCAAGAATAGTCAGTCATAAGGAATATTTAGCTTTTTAAGGATGTGTCTGCTAACTTTTCACCATCCAACAGATCCAGTTGTCTCATTTAAGTGAGTCTTGTTGACCAGCTAACTCAAAGTCAGGTGTCAAAGTCAGATGAGAACACAGCTGTGACCTTGTGTGCACAACTTTTATTCTGGCACTAGCTCAAAATTCAGTTTCCATATTTCCAAATCGAGCCCCCTTTTTCTCAACTTCACCACTTTTCTCTTTGTCTTCAGATTTCTCTGGATGCTCGGAGGATTCGTCTGATGAGACTGCCGGAGGGGAAAGCCTCCACCAGTTCCTCGTCCTCTGGGACCAGGCAGACTGTCTACGAGGTTTGCGTTTGCCCCAACGGGAGACTTTTCCTGTCCCAAGCTGGAACCGGATCTACCTGCCAGATCAGCAACAGTGTCTGCCTCTAGGACTCCTACATACAAACCTAAACAAATGGCAAAAGCAGATGTACAGACATCGCCTGCCTCTAGGACTGATTCCCAGCAAACACTGACACATGCAAAGACTGCCAGAGCTGATGGAAACACAAACAATCATAGATACTGTACCTTTACAGTCAGACTGATGAATACACTGTACAATCACATACACTCAGACTGATACTCAAACAATATGTTTTACCCAAAATATGATATTTTGTGCCAGTATTTCATTGCTAAATATATTTTTCCCTTAATTTTATACAAGTGGGGAAAACCTTTGAAAACAGCATTTAGAGCTTCACGGGATAGTAAAACTCTCCACTGAGTGTCATTACACAAGCTTTTTATACATACGATATATTAGGCTAAATTGATTATAATTGAATTACATACGTGAATAGAAGAAAAAAAGTTTTAATGTAACTAAGGTCAAAAGGGAACAAAGACCTTGATCGTATTGGGAATAAGCAGAATTGTTAATATCGGTCTGACCCAAACAGTATACGATACTTATTAGAAGCATTCACACACTAGCTTGCAGACGTGCATACTCACGATACAGATATCTGAACACATGAACACGGTGTACACACACACACACACACACACACACACACACACACACACGGTCTTTGCTCATAGGAGCCTCCTGGTAGAAACAGAGAGGAAAATCTCCAGAGATTTACTAGAAGAGACACTGATCTGTTCCCTCTCTCCCTCCAGAGCATTTCAGTACCAGAATCACTAGGGTGATCACCCAGCTGCCACAGGTCGCTCCTGCTCTATTCTTCTTCCCCTTTTTCATCAGATTCTCTTTTCTCATTCCCAGTGCTGAGATAATTTTAAGATTTTCATTTCCCCCCATTGCTGGTAACACATTGTAAAGTCAGTGGGCACACTGTAAGCACCTAATCAATACAGTGACTGTATGTGGGTATGTAGCTGTGAGGCAAACTACTACATATGACAGAACATTAGCAGTGATGTTTTAATTTTGTATTATTTCTCAACCAGATTCAGGATTTATGAAAATATGTTGATGCTTAATGGGGAAGATTTTCAATTAACAGGCCACAATTGATTTTAGTTTTACTGAAAGTCGTGTCAGA
>OMLM01009635.1:0-11077 GCA_900302695.1 Helostoma temminkii | reverse complement strand
TAAAGTATGCATTATTATTATTATTATTCATTTATATATATATATATATAGAGAGAGAGAGAGAGAGAGAGAGATTTTTTTTTCCACAATTAATCCCCACCTGCAACATCAGTAAGTCTTTGCCCTCATGTGTTGCGTGATATGACATGAAAATGGAACCAGTGCCTCGATTCAGTTTCATGTAATGACTGTCAGAGTTCTGTTTTTCTTGCATACATTTCAGCACGACCCTCAGGTTTTAATCACACACAGAAAAACAGTAGAAATGTCATAAATGTGAGCTGCTCTGACCTCAGCCGTGGTCATCCTACTCGTTTCTTGCACTGGGATATTTTTGAAAAAAGGACATGAAAACAAACTTAATGCGAACCACTCTGTTGAAAGAGGGGAACTGTGCCTGTGCCTTATGTCAATGCACTTGTGGCAAGAAGAAGCACATCACACAGACTTTTCTTTGGCATCAGCGAGTCACATGATCTCTGATTTTAGTTTAGTGTCATCCTATTCACAAACCTCTCCTTTGTACGAATGCAAAGACCTTCAGCCGCACGTGAGTGTAGCTCCCCCCTCAACAGCTGACTGCAAAAGGATGTGGCCTTTTTTGTTTGTTTGTTTTACCACTCCTACATATTCTGTGTGAAACATGTATGTGTTGCTATATATTTCAATGCTCACTATGTGATCCTGTGGAGTATAACAGCCAGGTCTGACTGCCATTGCTGATTGCAAACCACTTGACCAAAACCGTCTAGTTTAGTCTCCTACACTCATGGCAACTAAAGAACTTAAATCTTTCGATAAAGATAGCAGTTTTTGAAAAGTAAGGAGTGACTCTCTTTAGCTCTTTAGCAGTAATTAAATATCCTCTGTGACACACAGGATCAAAACGATTGAGGCTAACTGTGTCTGCTTTGGTTATAACTCAACCATTTGTTAAAGTAAAGGTGTGCTTGGCTGTAATTTTTTGCACTTCTTTCTTTGAGGGCAGGATTTCACATATAGTTCTGAAACTCATATTTGTACAGTCAGAAGGAAGAGATAGCCAAGAATGACCCATTCTACTGTATTAGTGTCAATTTGGTGCATTTGTGCATATCGTCAGAAGTTAATGTAACACATACAAGCTGCAATGCTTGCTTGCTTAATATAAGGGCACTTTTCTTTACACGCTATGCTATGACTAAGTAACCATGTTCATGAACCTGCAACCCTGCTCTTGATCTTAATGTTACTCTTGGGCCTACAGCAGCACACAGGAGCCTGCTATCACTACGTTTTAGAAGGAAGCAGCGAAGGAAGTGGTTGGCTTGGAATCCCACTGACGAATCATACAGCTACTTACATTGGGCCTAATTTACAAGAATCCTAAATAATCAGTACTAGTATGTGTGCACAAGACTGAAAATTGTACATTTGGTGTTTGGTCTGATAATGTTTTATGTGATGATAAACTTTTGGATCTGGTCTTTCACCAGTAGTTAGTATTGCTGACAAGGCAGTGAGCATGCAAGAATTTTAGGGGGCTAATTACTTAAGGGCGGGGTGTATTTGTTTGGCTGTTGAGTTCAAATAACATATACTTTTATACCTTTAACCTCTAGAACAAACATAGCAATGATGATCTTACATGCAAGAAACTACATGTTTTTGGCCAAGTGGCTTGCGATGCTGAACACACTCCTAGTAGTGCACAGCATTTTGTTATATCTTATGTTGTTATAAATGTCACATCCTCATAAAGAGTCAGGATTAACAACCTCCTTGTGTCTCAGCTTCTCTGTTGCTGTATATACAAATGACTTTCAGAAATATTCCACGACAAATTGAACCTGATCTGATGTATTTGTTTTTTGGATACATGTACACAAGAGAATCTTTTTATACGGTTGTATATGTAAATAATGTAGACGTAACCACGTTGGCGAACATCAGGAAATATACGCCGACGAAGATAAACACTGCTGTTTTGCAAAATAGAAAAACCTTTTTTATAATGTACATCGCTATGTGTTTTTGTACTAAAAGGGCAAAAAATATGTTAAAGGAAAATCATTGAGTTAGCATGTACAGCAATGTATACGATGTTTGCCTGTGGAGAACAAGCTGGTTTTGTTTTTATGCCTCTTCCTTCCTGTACTTGTCTCTCCTGCTGAGCTCGGATGTTTCACACGAACACACACCTGCTTTCTTTTGTTTTGTTTTGTTGTTGTTCTGTTGGGCCTGAGGTCTTTGCATTCTCTCCAAGTGTGCCGTGTGTAAATTTGTGCTACTATGAGTAAGGCTTTTGTTTTGTTCTTCTGCTCCACAGAACGTGTCGAACAATTCTCAGAGAAGCAAACACAGAAACCAAACGTAAAAGGAAAAAAAAGAGCCAAGAAGGAAACAACACACAGGGTTGATGTGCAGATTAATACAGAAACTAGAAACCATAATAAAACATTATAACTGATTATAAGCTCAACAATATCAATCAGACTGAGAGAACACAAACAATTTATTTGATGCATTCATTTCATGGATCATTTAGGTACAATTAACACAATGACAGAAAACTTGCACAAATTACTAATTTCTTTAAGTGCATGATGGTGACACTGATAAGGTCTAACTCAGTGAACTGTGTTGCTGATCCGTTCGGATCACGTTCTGGAGGTGGTTCCTTCAACCCTGTGTGTTGACAGTGAGCTCTCTGAACTTGGGTTGAACATCCATCCTGAATATTTGCATTTTTTCTTTATTCTTCAGTCTGAAACTGCCGTTCAAGGAGTGGTTTTCAAAGATGCCAAAATAAAAGGCGTTGTGCAAATTGACTGCTGTAGTCAAAGGATTTTAATTTAAACTCTACATACTGAAGAAGAAACCTTTATACTGAAGGGTTTTAAAAACTTTAGGGTATTGTCTTCCAGGGTCACGTCTTCCCCAACAAGAATGTGGTGTTAGTTCATGTAGAGCCACGTCCTTACATCATTAAGCTACGCCTCTGCCTTCACAAAACCGCTAATGCTAAGCTCAACAACAACCCCTACAGTGTCTTTGTACAGTTTGCAAAATTCCCATCCAAACACCCTGGTCCAACATATATGCGCTGCTTGTTGTAATCACTATGTACAGTGATAAGGTTCATTGGTCTGAAAACTAAACATCAGCTGTTAATGTAAGCCCCTGTTAGCTTTAGCGGATAGCAATACTTTTTTTTCAGTTAAATTGCAATTAAACAAATCTAATAAATGATATACTGATTTTTATCTTTAGAACAAAGCTTCAGTTGATCTCATTGGTCATGATAGTCCAGCTCTTGACGCAATTGGTATTTAGTCCAGCAAAGAGTGCTAGGTTGGAACCAGTTTTCCTGACTGGGAGCCAGTTCTTTGGGTGTGAAAATGCAAAGAACTGGTGCAGAATAATGCACTAGCTCCGAACCAGCCCCAGAACCTGTTTGTTGGAAAAGGAGATGTTCACACCTTTTCTAGTCTAAATGAAAAAGAATAATAATTTTGTTCTGATTTGACTGGAGCTCCCACAAGTATTTGATGATGTGCCAATGAATGAACAGAAGAATGTGCTGGTGTTGCGACTCTCACTTTTATTAGATTCTGTCTTTATGTCTGCATCATCCTACTTAAATGTACATGAAATATCCAATGCTACGCAGCAGTGGAGTTAATATTAAGTTTAAATACAGTTTTTAAAAGGTTCAAAGGCAGTTTTCCTGCAATGCGAGGAAAATATGACTTAGAACTGAATTTGACAGCATCAGATTAAAAAAGAACATTAAAGCTAAAAGAAACAGGAAGTCATCTGCTCCCCCAGGCCAAGATTCACTGGACTATATTCCTTATTATCTGCTTTGCAAAACTTTCTATTAAGGCGTTCAGGGGCAGACGGAGGACAGGAGAGGTGACACAGATTCATGAATTTATGAAAAAATCTTTAACCATAACCATACAAGTTAGTAGATGTTTTATTTTGTGTCACTTTATGACACAGGTACACACCACACCCATTAATGTCCCATCCATTTTTTATGAAGAAGTATTAAAAGCTGGTAAGGTCACAATTGGCCTCCTTTTCTCTGCTGTTTGGTGTTTGAATTCTGTTTTTTAACCACCAGCCAATGTTGTAAACATTGCTGCAAACACCACTTGTTTCTGAGCTTCTCTCTTTGCATGTGTGCCAGAAAAAAGTGTGGCGGTCTATCCGGATAGTGCTGACATAAAACAAGTCCCGCGAATGGCAAAGAAAAGGAAAAAAATAATTAAATAGTCATGCATTCAAATCTTAATCAGTAAAACCGAACACTTTATTAGAATAAATAGATAGTTTAGTTTGTTTGTATACAATGAAGAACCTCTTTGTCAAAAAACACCCAAAACATTTTAGAAATTGTCAGTAAATATGATAATAAATCATATCCTGCTGTTTCTGGGTCAGTTTTGTTGTTTGGTGCATTTTCTGTCATTATCATCAGTTTGTGAGCAGCGGTTTCCAACTGACAGTTTCATTTTAGAGATAGCAACCTATGTTAGAAAAGACCAGACGAGTATACTGAAAGTGCTATATTTGATGTTACTTCTAATCCTGTCATGTCACCTGATCATATCAGTGATGATCCATACATAAACTGCCGCACCCCACACAGATAATGGATTTAATCTACAGAGAAAGTCAGAAGAAAGTCGACTGTGTCTTATCCCATTCCGCTTCCTGCTTCTTTCAGTTTCTACAATTCACTGACGTCTTCATCATCTTCATGGGTTTTGTCGTTTGGGTGGAGCATGAGTAATCGTATGTGTGAAATTGGGTTTCCAGAGAGTTCGAATGCCTTTTATTTGTTTCTGAGCATAAAAGCAGTTGACGTGCAAATAAAAACCACTGAAAGAAAAGAGAAAGAGAATCTGTGGTGTAAGATTAAAGTGCCCCACAGCTTTTTGTCAGGAATTAATGAGGCTTTTTATTTCAGAGAAATAATCCAAACTGCCTGTTTGTGTTTGCTAAGACTCACAAATGCATGAGGTTATTTAAGTCCAGGCCTTTTTGCCTTCCAGTATGAAATGTAAACCACTACCATCATCAGAAAAAGCTAAAACAGCTGTTCCAGGAACCCACCTGTCACCAAAAGTCAAATGTTTGATCCCTTAAAGCTGACAAATGAGACTATTTTAGCTGCAGAACTTGCGCAAACTTCAATTTTCTTCAGCATATTTTAATTTGATTACTTTCATCCTCCCCACATGCTGAGCCATGGCCCAGTTCAGTCTGGGGCATGCCTCCTTGCTTGTTTGCTGCGTCATCAGCCAAGTGAACCGGTGCCACCCCAGATTAAACCGCGCTCCTCGCTTTTCTTCGGCTTATGATGGCGAGGCCAGGCATCAGAGAGAGGCTGTTTGATCAGTGTTTCTGAGCAGCTGGAGGCCTGGAAAACAGGCTTCAGCGGTTCAGCTCATTAGCCAGTCTTCACTGAGCAGAGGCTAACTTTGAGTTACAGATACACTGCAAAAAAATTAATCTTATATGTCATTAAAGCTATTTCCTGTGTCAGATCTGGAGATATTTTTAAATTGCTAACATTATCTGAATATTAGTGATACTGGTAGCAAATTAAACGTTCTCTCTAAAAACCCTTTCCCACTATTTCTTCACTAAAACAACATTCATCAAAGGACAAGAAGTTAGCACAGTTGGCTGCTTTTCCATCAATCACACATTCAGCTGACCTTCAGTTCATAAGCTTCTTTTTCAATATAAAGTTTCAAATGATTTTGTCAAATTTTATTTGGCAGCAGGAAATATGTTCTTCTTCTGCGTCTTTATACAAAGCACCTCGGTTTCTGGGATGATCGTTCTCTCATATTACTGGAATAAGATGAGAGCCACTTATTGACTCATTCAGTAGAGAGTGAGTGGTATTTCAAGACATTTTTGTATTTTTACAGTTATAAATATTGCAAATATTATTGTTTACTACAGCTAAAACAAATACTAGCAAATATACAAACCATTTAAGGGAAGTTGGGACTTTTTCTAAAATGCAATAAAAACTAGTACAAAGTACAAAGAAAATATTTGTTTTCACAGAACAACAAGCAAATCTAGAGTTTGATACCTGCAGTACATTCAAAAACACTGTGATAGAGATTAAATAAGAAATAAAATATTCAAATATTACCATTCTGAATGATTTAACATCTGGACCTAATCCTGAACAAACATCTCCAGGCCTCTCAGATTATCTCTAACTTCTCTGTATAATGTAGCCTGATTTGTTTGTAGATTGCTAAACACATTTGAACACAACATCCATCCATCCATTAATTTTCTGAACCTCTTCGTCCCTGTAGGGGTCGAGGGTGTGCAGGAGCCTATGCCAACTATCATACAGGCGAGAGGCAGGGTACACTCTGGACAGGTCGCCAGTCCATCACAGTGCCTTGAACACAACATTAAAATGTAATATATAATAATAATAACTAAACCAAGCTGACATACTGTGTTATACTGCATCCCCATCACCCTGTGCTACTCATCACACCATGATAAACCAAAACATGAAGAGAGATAAAAACCAAGCACAGCAATGTAGTCACAGCTGACAGCTTGCGTTCACAGCGATAGCCAGCAGCGAGATGCTGGTTGCATCAACATAACCAATCACACATGAGATTTATGGGTGGGTCATTACAAGGAACTGGCTGCACCTGAGAGATGGGAAAGGCTGTAAGAAGTTTGGCCTCCCAATGTTTGTCTCCCTTCTTCTGGCAAGGACCAAGACAGTGAGGTTGCACTGCAGGTATGAAGTGCTGGAGCTAGCGGGTCAACCTGCTACTACCAGCTATCACCTACTAGCCTTTTCAAACAGTTTTTTTTCAACCGTTTTGTCTTTACCTTCTATTATTGTTGATCTTGCTTCAGCCAAGCGGCATAATTTCCAGCACAGTTACACAGAGTGTGACATAAATGATTTATACTTCCTGAAACGTACTGTAATCGGTAGAAATCAAATTGCTCCAGTAGAAAACTACACACCTCACTCCCCACTAAAGTCTTATGGACCATTACCTATCAATCTCTTGGCTTTTTAGAAAATAATTTAGTTATTGTAGGCTGTCACTTACGTTTATGCTGACACTAAGTTTTATGTGATGTTGGTATTTTCTCCCTCTGTGAGGTTCCAACTTTTCTGTGCACTTGCTGCTTTGGATCAGAATCGATTTCTTTTTTTTCTCGCCCAAAGTGTAGTGGGAGGAATCTCATGAATCACCTACTGTACAGCACTAACACAGTAGCTGCATTCACACAAGGGAACAATAATCACATTCACGCATAACTAAATAACAACTAAATGATGTGAAAAGGGCAAACGTCTAAATGTTTAAAGGGCATTGTTGCAACTAATGTTTCATTCAGTCACTTTATGAACTGTGAAGGACATCTCTGTCCCCAATCTCTAAATGTTTAAATCTAGTGTTTGCACGCATGCATTATTTCAGAAAGGTTAAGGTCTGGTGATACTGGAGCATTTTTCTCAGGGGCACTTCAGCAAAAATGACAAACACTGGAGGTAAAACTGACACTTGGTAATATTCAGATTGTAGAATTGTCCCTAACTGTACAGATTCCGAGCTTTTCAGCCTCTTTAAGCTAATAGTTAATCTAGTCTTGATGTCACACTAATTGTTTTTGTTTTCACCTCCCTTGTTACGTTATTCACCTTACAACCCCTAAAATGTAGTTTGAGGCCACTTGGACGAGCCCCAGTCAGTTCTGGAACATAAATATGTGAGCTCATTATCACCCAACCAGTCGAGGCAGATGGTCGCCCACCCTGTCCTGGTTCTGCTGCTTTTCTTCCTTTAAGGGGAGTGTTATAATTCTCTATAGTTGTATAATTAAATTCTATAAGGTCTTTAACCTTAAAAAGTTGGAAAATGCCTTGAGATGACTTTTGTTGTGATTTGTCACTATAAAAATAAACAGAATAATATTTGAATCATAGCCCCATTCAAGTTTAAACATTTTAAAATGATGTGTTATAATACGATGCTGTATTCATCATGATCCATGTTGTAAAAAGAATAACTGTTGCATGCCTTCTTTTAATTTGAGCCCTGCTGCTTTAAAACACAATTGAGCCTTCTTGTCAAACATATTTTTCTCCAGCTCTATTATAAGACACAAAGCTACAAGTTGCAGACAGAACAGTTGGATTAGGTTGTTGATGCTGTCAAAACTATGAATACTGGTCTTCTTTTATGCCCTTTAAACAACCAGACAGTGGTGTTTTGAGAGAATAGATAAATTAGCAGTGGGGTTTGTGCTTGTCTCTGAAGTTAATGGATACTGTTAATATTGACAGAAATCAGCTTGTTTGTGATTTGTTCTCTCTCTTGTGTACTCTCATTATGCATATTATGATTTGGTAAAAGACAGGCACAAATGACAAAGATGAGTTAAGAGTAGGGCCTGGTCATGCTCTTGCTTTTCTTATTTTCAATAACTACCTCACCCATTCCTGAAAGCTGCTGGGTCATGTAGTTTTCAGTCAGTGACCATTACCAGAATTAGTTGGGAGCTTTTCACAGTCGATAAAATATATACACGCAAACTACAAATTTACATTGTAATAAACTATTAGCAACTAATAGCAACCCCCTGCTTTTACCTCTCTGGAGTTTGGGGGGATATTTGAGATCTGAACACATCTGATACATGAGCACTACTACTATGCCGAATATCCAAAGACTATGCAAACACAAAGATGTTGCCAAGTTCTCCTTTGGACAGTGGAAAGGGAAATAAAACCTGTAAGAAATTAAGAAAAACTGTTTTTAAGTAAATAGCTCATGGTGTCAGAAAAGCAATCTGAAATAATCAAATGGGTGCAGTTCTAGCCTTAGTAAGTTGTAACCTGGATGGGTTGGGTGCAATCTTCATGTGCCACCATCAGTTTTAGGTTCACGCCTGCTGTCACCTTGTTCTAGAACTATCACATCTCTTTCTTTGCTCACTATAATACCAAAAATGAAAAATAGCACTATGTAAACAGATTATACTGGAAATTGCAGCAACTTCTCTACTCCCCTCCCTCTGATAATGTATTTTTCAGGACCCTCATGCAAAACCAAGTATGCTAAATATAATACAACACAAACATTCAACAATAAATATTTTTATTGCTCTGTCACTGTAAAAGTAATTAGCCCTTCGAATTGGCCCGTGACAAATCTTCAGAACGAAGACTCTGGACTGAATGAGAACTGTAAACTTTTTAATTACAGCCTGATACTGAGCAAGCCCTGCTGCACTGCTGGGCTGTAAAGAGGAAAAAGAAGATATAAAGGGAGAGAAAACAAGTGGAGGGTGAGGGTGAAAATGTGGGACCGCCGGGAGCCGTTAGACCATTATCCACCAAGACAAGTCTCCTCTGAGAGAGACAAAGGAGACTTTTAATATGAACTGATGTTAATATACGACTTATATCAGTACTGTTTACAGATAATATTTAGGGGGCGTGTGTTTATGTCTGGCATTAAAATATGTCTCTAGTAAACACAATAAAATCTCATTCCCTCATACAATGCAACTCATTAGACACATCTCTTTGCAACAAAGCTACCCACGAGAACTGACAGCAAAACTTGTAATTCATTGTGTGCATGGTTGCAGTTTGAATTAAAACTTTGTTCAGGACTAGAGGGTAAGTTGGTCACTGTCTGTTACTTTCTTTGTAGCTTGAGGTGGAACATTATTTAATGAGTACTGGACTTCCATAGGAATCCTCACCTGACCTTTGGCATGTCTAATTGTGTATTGACAAGTCATAATGGCTGGCTATACAGCATGTGGTCATTTTATTCAGACTTTGAGTTCTAATTAAGTAAATAAACTAAATGAATGACAATGAGAACCTCTGGTCAATTACTAATCAGAAGAGAATCACAAGGTATAACTCAACACAAAGCAAGCTAACACCTGAGCAGTGGAATAATTGATCTGCCAATGATGGGTGCTGGTTACACAATTTGGAAAATACACTTGTTCGATTTCTGGCCAAGACTTAGATGCGATGGTCAATACTTCTGTCATGTCTGTATTGCTGGTTAATACAGTCTGGCACAAAGAATAGAGGGGGGTCTGCTAGCATGGCCTTTTCAGAAGCTATAACACATTCATTTCTGATAGATTTGGAAAAAGCTGCAGTAACATCAGTATTAACAGTCTTGGGGTGAAGTGCATGACAATAGTACAGGCCATGTGGCACAAGCACACTCACAGGTCGCAGAAAGTCCACAGTCCACATCCAGATAGAAGCTGCTCCTTTAGTGCTTCTGAAAACATTCAATCCACTGATCAAGTAGTGCTTTTGTTAATCTAAACTTTCAGTAGGAGAAACACCAGGGTTTTCCTCCTGCTTCCCTACCCTGTATGTGAAACACAGCTAGATATTAAATAATTATCAAAGGAATTTGAAATATCAAAGGATCAATTAAAGTTTTAACAACTAAACACAGCCACAAATCTTTGATCCATTTCATTCATAACAACTTAACTGCAGACTCTGTCTGTAGGTTACAGCCCAACACAGTAGGAAGTATCTATTTCTTATACAGAAAATAAAGCAAAAGGCACATCAGCACCATAACAAGCTGCTGAGCCTCTGAAGTCCATGCATTTGTTACTTCTAGATTGGACTACTGTAATTCCCTTCTAATAGGATGTCCCAGTAGCTCCCTAAAAAGCCTCCAGCTGATCCAAAATGCTGCAGCCAGAGTTCTGACTGGAATTAGTAAGAGAGATCATATTTCTACTACATTAGCTTCCCTCCATTGGCTCCCTGTAAAATCCAGGATAGAATTCAAAATTCTTCTTCTCACATAAAAAGGACTTCATGATCAATCTCTCACTCTCTCACTCCCTCCTGCAGATATCATCGGCCCTGAGGCTGTGTATTCCAGGTCTTCAGTTGCTGGCCCATCCAACCTGCCTGCCTGTTGCTTGTTGTTGTTATTGGTTGTGTGATCTGCTGTTCTTTTCTCTCTTTCTTTCCACTCACCCCAACCGGCTGAGGCAGATGGACGCC
>OMLM01009633.1:0-11039 GCA_900302695.1 Helostoma temminkii | reverse complement strand
CTGTCTGCCTCTCTGCCTGTCTGTCTGTCTGTCTGCCTGTCTGCCTGCCTGCCTGCCTGTCTGCCTGCCTGCCTGTCTGCCTGCCTGCCTGCCTGCCTGCCTGCGTATAAACAGGACAATGAGCTCAGTAGATGTTATCTGTCTGTAGCTGGACTCAGAGATGTTGGTGAGGGAAGATGCTCCACTCTGTATCAGACTGTCCAACAGAGTGATACCTCTCCACTGTGGAGGATCAGTCCGGTTCAGATCAGATCAATAACCCGCTGATTCAATCAGGACCTGGACCTGGACCCTGTTATAAATCTAAGCAGACAGACTCGCAGCAGCTGACTGGGGGTGAACAGGTGGACACACAGGTGCAGGCCTCACACCACTACCCAGCATGCCCTGGGGAGGATCGGGTGTCCTGCAGTGGCAGCTTCTGTTACACATTTGTCTTCCCCTGTTTGTGTCAGTGACATAATTCATTTCCAAACCCAAACCAGATTCTGACCCAGGGCTTGTGTTAAACCCGTCCTTAGTCCAGCTCCAGTTACAGTGTGTAAAGTACAGATGGATGTATATTAATACGCAGCCTTACCCCCACCCCCTTGCTGACATAAAGGGAAGTTTCGCTCTGACTCTGTGGTTTGCTGATGAGCTGTGCTGCTGTTTTTAGATTTATTTCTGTCTTCGCTGTAAAGTCTCTAGAAGCTGCTCAGCTCTTCCAGGAAACATCAGGCTCATTTATCCAGAATTTATACCAAATGGCTCCACAGTCAGCAGCTGAACAGTCGCAGCAGCAGACACATTTAACATCAGTGTTCTTTATGAAACCAAGTCTTTGGGAAGGTTCAGTCCCAAACTGAAGACTAGATAAAATCCTCTTTGATAAAAGGGTCACTTTGGTTGTTTCATAGTTTTTTTTTATTTGACAACATGTGGACAGTTAACAGGCTAGCTAGGATAGCTAGAAGCTAACAAGCTAACAGCCTATCTGGCTAACATGTTAACAGGCTAACAGGCTAACACACCAACATGTTATAGGCTAACAGGCTAACACACCAACATGTTAACAGGTTTTAGTTAACTTATCAACTAAAACCCATCAGTTTAAGGACTGAAACACTGACTAACATGACAAGTCAATGTGTGATTTTGTGTGTGTGTGGCAGGTCCCTAACCTGGTTTTCCTGGCTGTGAGTCCAGAGGAGAAAGAGTCCTGGATCAACGTCCTTAATGTCGCCGTCACTAAAGCCAAAAACAGAGTCCTGGATGAGGTACGGAGATGAACACATTATGATCTTTATGTAGACGCTGTCAGCCCGTTTCTGTTCTTTACATCAGTTCTGATGCAAATTTCACGTCAGGTTTTGGTTAGTGAAGTGAGAAAGTTACAGAGGCCCCAAAACACGTTCTAGGTTTTAGGACGTTCATACTTACAAACACAACAGGAAGTAGTCTGGGTCAGACGTGTTCTTGCTTGGGGAAAAAGACCATTTGGTCTCTGTAGGGTTGGTACACTGCACCACGGTGCTGGTCCATTTACAGCACAGTGAAGCAGATCCAGTCACCTGATTAGAAAGTGTTCTGGTGCTGGTCTCTGGACAGTTACCTGCTGTGTTCTCCATGGACTCACCTGAACATTACTCTGCAGGTAGAGTAGTATCTGTTTAATGTATGTGCTGACTGAGCCTTCAGGTGATGTCTGGATGTTAAAGGATCCCCTGTCTGAAAATATTATATATATATGAACCGAACAGTCTACATCCAGCTGCTACAGACTGTCAGCTTGTTCTCCTCAGTTTGTGTAGTGGAGATGATTTTGTTACCGAACTGTCGTCAGAGCCGAGCTGCTGCTTCTACATCACCAAGCACCCAGGACTCTGGACTCCTACAACCCAGCGTTAACAGCAGGTTCCTCCAAGGTCTGACAAGCTGGATTCTGTCTCTCCTGTTACTGTACTGTGGATCATATGTTCAAGCTGTAGTTGTGTTAATTAGAGGGAATCAGGGGATGTAAACAGGTGAACTAATTAAAAGCAGCTGAATTCAGTTTGCAGTGTATCATAGACGTCCAGAGAACTGTTACTGTGTTACTTTGAGAAACAGTGACTGACTGTAAAGTGTGAGTCACACTGAATCTAAATATGTCAGTGTGTTTGTTTCAGGCTGTTAATTTAAATTCACACCAACGTGTGTGTTAAATGTGTTAAAGTGTCGAGTGCTGACAAACTAAGTTTTTAAAGCGTTTTATATGTGTGGCTTTAGGAAGCTTGGCTTCCTGTAGCTGTGCTGCTGCTTGTGTTTATTTGTGTCCTCATGGTGAAGCGTGTCAGAGCTGCTGTCTGCGGACTGAACAGCTGCTTAACATGCCGTCAACAAGCTTCGCCTTTTCCACCCGTCAATACTCTGATCAATGCTCTGATCAATACACTCACACTGTTCCAGGCTGGGCGAAGCCCTCTCCTGAACCAAAGTCACGTCCCCAATTCAGATGTAACAGCCAACCCGTCCTGTAAAGGACTTTTTATAGAACCATGTGCAGCAGCCAGATCCACACCGCTGCACGGGATCAGATGTTCTGAATTATGAAGTGTGTGTGTTTCAGCTCAGAACAACCGTCAGGTTTTACAGAATCGACTGTGCTGATCTGCGCTCTGGCTACAAACGTCTCCACCAGCTTCTCAGGCTGTACAAAACCTTCAATATGATGAACACATGGACACATATTAATTAATAGTTATTAAATAAATGAACAACAAGCAATGAAACAAACAAACATAAAACACGCCAACATGCAGAAGCAAGTTAACAACATAGAAACTGTCTTGGGATAAACTATAAACTGAAAGCTTGCGTGATAAATATCTCAATGAGAACTCAGGAAGACCGTGAGATTCAGCCAAAAGGACCAGGACAGTAAAAGGTGTTAGAGAAGATTATTTCTGTCCAACTCACATGTTCAGTTTGGTGGCAGCAGCATCTTTTGGACAGTAGAGGAACTGCAGGTCAGTTCTCCAGGGAACTGTCCTGGGCACTTTATTTTTCCATCAGTTCAGTTCGATCGCAGCCTTCACATATTTCAGTTCTGTCATGTTTTGTCTCATGTTTTTGTTGGTTTTCAGGTGACGGCAGAAGACTCTCAGTTGTCTCACCTGACCCGAGATCGGGTAAAGATTCCTCACAACCGCCGACTGCCGACCAGAGGTCACCTGCTAGCTGTGGTTAGTATGAGACCCCCCACTGGGACACCTCTTCATATAAAACGTGAAGAAGGATCATTCCTGTATTTACAGATTATACATCAATTTGGGATTGAAATCTATGACTCTGTGAAATAACTACTGGAGGAACTGTTAGGAACTAAACTTTACTGGCAGTTTTTCATGTTAAACTATGTGTTGACTGATCTGGGCCAGTCTGTGTTGACTGGGCCCCATGACAGGAGACACCAGCTCTACCTGACCTGCCACACTCTGACCTAACACGGTTTAAGCTGCTTATACAGTTAAGTCCTGCCCTTACCAACAGTAAATATTCATGGCTTGCTAAGCTAAGCTGCTGTGGACCCTCTGGCAGTCCATTATCCCTACTTATCCAGTTACTTCAGAAAATTACCACTCTCACTTGTACTTCTTCTCAGTAGTGTTTATGTAAATGTAAATCCACGTTCCAGCCACTTCAGGGAAAACAGCTAAAAACTGTCTCAGCCTCAGGAAGTCAGTCACTGACCCACACCTTTCTTCCGTCCAGGCCTCCACTTCCTCCTCAGATGGGATGCTGACTCTGGATCTGATCCAGGAGGAAGACGCTGTGTCTCAGGAGGCCAGCGGCTGCGAAAGCTTCAGGGCCGAGGAGGGACAAGGCCTGCAGTGTCCCAGGTCCAAAACCGACAGCTCTCTGTCTGCCAGGACTGAAGAAGCTTCTGGCAAATCCCACAGCCTTCCTCGTGTGAGAGAGGTGGCATGGGAGCAGATGGACGCCGCCCAGACCCCCAAGCCTGGAAAACGTTTGACATCAGCAGAGAAGAACCGCTGCGCCTCGATGGACGAGATCCTGTCCCACTCTGAGACTAAAGCAACTAAAAACAAGATGGCGGCCGCGACTCGTTTGGCTGCAGCGACACCGAGCGGAACCACGACGCCTATCACGCAACTGCAGGAGCTGATCAGACACAAGTTGGAGAAGACGGAGAGGCTGCTGACGGAGGTACGGGGGGAGGCTGCCGGGGAGGCAGGGGGACGGGGAAAAGCTAAGGGAAAGGAGTCGGCTGAAGCAGCTCGAACCGAAGCAGAGAGACTCTTGAAGGAGGCAACGGCAGCCTGGAGCCAGGCCCAGGAGGTGCTGGAGGAGGTGAAGGAACTCCGAGCTTTGTATCGACAGCTGGACTCCTCGTCCCCCATCGCCCCTTCCAAAAGCACCAAGCTAAACCCAGACCGTAAGAGCCTGATGTGAGTCAGGGACAGGTTCACACCGGTCTGGTCCAGCTGAAGGCAGCTTCTGGTTCTGTCTGCTGGATTTCAGACTAAGCTGCTGCAAACTGGATGAACCACTTTTAAATTATTAGGAAAAATTCAGGTTTTGACTTTATGCTCAGGTGCATAAAAACATTGAGAAAAATAAGATGTTTGATGAAGAGCTGCTCCTCCAGGTTCCAGTTCCAGCTCTGCTTTAGTTCACAGCCTGAAAATGTGCCAAGAGGAGCCTCTGGATACTTGATCCGACTGTGTTGTTTCAATGTGTGTTTTATGCAGCTGGACTGGAGAAGGTACGAAAGCAGGTACGTGATCCTCAGTGCGACGGTACGTGACAGAGGTCGAAGTCTGGCCCCCGGTCAGCAGAGATCCAATAAAGGTTCAGCTGATCTGATCTCTCCCAGGACCAGAAAGGTTCATTTACGGTCTAAAACAGGGACTATATTTTCTGCTCGATCGAACAGCGGCTTTGCTCACGTGCTGAATAAACAGAGTTGAAACTGTGCAGCAGCTGATCAGCAGCAGTGGTTTAATATATTAACCGCACTTTGTTTGATGACAGACGTCACTTTCAGTCTCAGGTTTTGTGTCCATGTGGATTCAGGCAGTTTCTCCTTCATTAATCTAAAAATTATTTTTACACTTAGCGATAGATGATGTCATTGAGAGGAAGTGTCACAGGTTCGTTTGGCTCCGTTTGCTTCTGGTGCGACTCGGATCTTTGTGGACCTCCAGATCAGGACAGACAGACCAACTGGACTTTGACTCTACCTGACCTGCAGCAGAAACCACGCTCTGTGCTCCTCAGACTGCTAACGATGCTAACGAGCTCAGCTGCATCATTGTGTCAGATTCCTGCAGAAAGACGTTCGGATCAGTGACAGACATTAGAACATAAACCTGCTCTAGGAAACGGTTCACACCTGGTGAAGCAGACGTGAGGCATCACATCCGGTTTATAGGACGGTCGTACGTATGAGCTCAGGTCTGAACAGAGCGCGAACCAGAACCAGAACTCACCACCTTCTGATGTGACCGATTCTGGTCCTGATTCTGTTGAGCAGAACCAGATGAAGATCCAGAGCTGTGACAGAACGGGCCGTGGCAGAAAGCAAACGCAGAGTCAAAGACGATCTTTGTTAAAGGACTAATATTAATAACATCACTGAAAAAACTATTTTTTTAAGCAGCATTCAGACTTTTGTACTGGTCTCACTTCTGTTGTGTGTGATGCAAGCAATAAACATGAAGGAAGGAAATAAAGCTCCAGTCTCTGGTTCCGACTGACACAGCGGGAACCAACCCATGTTTGGTTCCTGGTTTATTTGAGTTAGCTGGAGGTTCTGATGTGGACAAATGGTCCCGAGTCATTTCCCTCTGCAGCATCATTAAACAGGTAGGAACCTGTTCTAATCAAGTGTCCGTCATCAGACTGGTAGAGTAGAATAAATTTAATACAAGTTCAATACAAGTATAATATAGTATATGTTTAATATAAGTACTGTACAAGTGTAATATTAGTGTAACCTGTGTTTCAGGAAGGACAGTTCAGTCTGTCAGAGGTGAATGTGACGTTCTGGACCAACACTTTCAAACTGGCTGTTAGCTTAGCCTAGCCTAGCCTAGCCTAGCCTAGCCTCTTGTATTAAAGGGCTCTTCCACAGTTTACTGTTAAAACTGTGGATTACTCCTTTACTGCTGTTAAACACTGGTCTGTTCTGTGAACCCAGAGGGGGTGAAGGGGATGGTAAAGTGCTAAACGGATCCTGGATCATTAATTTGCTTGCCTATCGCTAGGCAACCAGTTGGGCCGAATGACGCCTACAGTTCACCTGTAGCTATAAACACACCTGCAGACTGAAGCACACCTGTCAGTGTCTGCTGATCAGTCTGAGGGGACATTTACATTTTCTGACTGAGCAGTCACGTACTTCATTACCTGTAGTATTCACTGTAATCTGAGTCAGGTCCACAGAGTGAAGCAACAGTAACTCATGTACATTTACTAACTTGTACTTTGCTGGAGTATTTTCACTTTGTTTCTCTGAGTACCTCACAGTCAGGTAGAGGAGGCGGGGCTTCCACACCTGGATGAATCTGTGTCAGCAGCTCATTTGTTTGTCAGGTGAGTCTCTGCTCATTTCCAAACTCAGGTAAACAACTGTGATCAGTAAAATGAACTTCCTGCACTGAACGGTCCTTCTGTCCTGTGATTGCAGTACAACTGCAGTATAACTGCAGTACAACCGCAGTACAACTGCTTTATGTCATGTTTCACTGAAAACTGGACGTTAACAGTGAAAATAAAAAAAGCTTCTGTGGCTCAGCAAACATCTGAACCTTCCCGGATCAGGCTCAAAACATCCTGTGGCGCCACCAGGTGGTGGAGGCAGGAACTGAGGATATTTTCCTGATCAAGTTTTGGTTCTGCTCAGACGGTTCTGACTCGACCCAGATCTGTCAGATGATCGTCAGGATGTTCAATCTTCACCTCTTCAGAAATGTAACTCCTTTACTTTTTGTCATTAATATGAAAATTTGATTCTCTTATTTATCATTTTCTGATTCTCAGTAAACTGAGAAAATCATTGGTTCAGAACAAATGTGAACTAGTCAGACAGAACCTGAGCAGAACCACTATCTGCACTGACAGCGACTTTATTCTCATCACAGTAAACGCGGCTCCAGACCAGCGACACATGAATCTGACTGAAACCAGGAGAATTTAGTGGCTTTTATTCAAAAACACTCTGGTCACAGACACCATCAGAACACAGCCATAAAAAAATAAAATTAACTCGCTCCAGCTTATGGTTCCAAACGCAACACCAAGAATTCAGGTTCAAAAAGACGACACGACAAAACCTACACAGACCAGTTCACTGCTATTTACACAGACCAGAGACCAGGACCCACAGAGACCAGGAGGAACCGGGCCGAGGACGGGGACAGAGCAAAGGGTTGATGCAGTAACAGTCATTAAGAAATAAAAGTGTTGAGTCGAGGAGTCAACTACAAGTCCCAGAGTGCACTGCTGAAATTCACTTTAGGATTTTGGTCCAATCACAGACCAGACTTCATGAAAAGAATGTCCAGTTTTAGTCCCTGAAGGACGAGAAGAGAAGCCACAGAGCAGGTTCAGGATCAGAGCAGGTTCAGTTGAACCCACCAGCACCGACGGTTTCTGGACTCAAACTGTTTAACAGTCGCTCGGTGAACGTTTCCAAACTCTGCTGCAGAAATATTACTACACACATGCAGTACTACGTCTACTGAAATAAAAATACTGAGTAATTATAATTATAACTGAGGCGTAAACAACATCTGGATGTTCAACACTCGCAGGTTAAGGTCAGATCTCAGTAGCAGTGAAGGTCATTGAGTCTGTGTGTGTGTGTGTTCTAAAATTCATAAACACCATTTCCCATCAGCCCCACACATTCAGGGACAGGAAGTGGTGACTTCAGAGGTTTATGGATGAACCAGATTCCTGATGAGACATTCGTATAAAAATATGGACAAATAATTTTCTGCTGCGCCGACGGAGCCGTGGAGGTGAAGCGCTTGGTGGGAGGTTCCTGTTCACCTGATCTGATCTGAACCTGGGCCGGTCTGTGCGCAGCTCTGAGGTGATGGCCGGAGGTCTGGGGTCAGAGGTCACTGGAGGCGGGGGAAAGGAGGGAGTGGGGGTGGTTCAACTACTCGTCATCGTCATCGTCGCCTTCATCCTCCTCGTCTCTCTTCCTCTTCTCCCCCCGAACGTCAGCTCCGTCCTCATCTGACAAACATTTAAAAACAAGTCAGAGAATTTTAATTATGATAAAAAGAAAAATGTAAATGTTTTCTACAATAAAAACGGATTCCAGACAAACACTAAGAGAAAATGATCGACAAGCACGGTGTTTAATAAAAAATATGAATAATTCAGAATTTAACACTAAACTAAACTTGAATGTTTAATTCCAGCATATCATTTTACATTAAAAGGTTGTGACACTTTAAGATGAGGAGATGAAAATGATCATTTTATATTAAAGCTTTAATACTTCAACATGTAAGTTCACAAGAAAATACTGTAATAGTTCAAATATTTTGCTATTTAACAAAATTATATGATATATTGAATAATATGGGAAATATTTAGGGAACAAAATATCAACGAGAAAAATAAAGCTGGAAAAAGAGAAATTATAATTTTAAAAAGTTTTAAAAATTCTGATAAAACTTTTAGTGTGTGTGTGTGTGTGCCCTGCCTGTAACAGCAGTGCATTGTGGGATACTGTACTCACATATGGGCCATAACTCCCACTCAGCACTGGGACAAAATGGCCGACTCAGTGAACAGGAAGTGACAATCAGTGCATTTCCTGCTGCGTTCACTGACCCTCAGGACGTTTCCTTCTGTAACATCAGATGATTTAAAAAATACAACAAACCTCCATCTTCCTCTTCCTCCTCATCATCCTCCTCCTCCTCCACGTAGTCTCCATCATCTTCTTCATCCTGCAGGTGAACAGCCAGTGACAAATTTATTAAACTAGTGTGTGGACCCAACACACTCCAGAACCACTGGATACTGCACCAGCACTGACAGAAGTTCTCAGTCAGAACCAGTCCGAACTCCAACACTCACCTGGATTCCCTCCTTCATCAGGTACGAGAGGCCGACCTCCTCCTCTTCCTCTTCAGAGCCTTCATCTTCCTCTTCCTCGTCTTCATCATCATCGTCATCATCTCCATGTGGACCAGCTTCATCATCCTCATCTGGGACAGAACCAATGTGAAATGTTTCAGACACGACTGATGGTTCTCAGGGTAACTGAGGAGTACTCAGGGTAACTCCATCCGTGTGGACCCGGTTTCAGACTCACCGTTATCGGAGTCGGGCATCTCGTTGTCCTCCTGGTCGAATCCGTCCAGGTAGGTGAGCTGAGGCAGCAGCTCGAACACACTCTCTCTGTAGTCGTCCAGCGTGGTCACCTCGCAGCTGTACAGGTCCAGACTCTTCAGGTTCTTCAGGTTTTGCTGCAGAACCAGAACACAGGAGGCGGAGTCACAGAACCGTCAGTCACCCACAGTAACAATAAACTGACACTGAACGTCCAGACCAGCCTCTGATTCAGGAAGGTCTAATGTTTGGAGAACAGAGTTACTGCTCCACATCTGACCCGATCTAACACAGATCCAGTCTGAGCCCTGAGCAGGTCCTGAACCAGGCGGGTTTCTGTGGTACCTACCAGAGGTTCGATGGAGCTTAGCTCTTTGATCTTGTTCCCGCTCAGGTTCAGGTACGTCACACTGGGACATTTCTCTGCCAGCGTGTCCAACCCCCCTGAGATGCTGTTATCGCTCACCTCCAGCTGAAACACAGGTAGACGCACACCCGTCAGCTCTCACACAGGTAGACGCACACCCGTCAGCTCTCACACAGGTGTGAAGCCACACCTGGAAACTGTAAACTCACCTTGCGTAGTTTGGGCAGAGCCGGCAGCTTAGAGAGCGAGGTGAGGCCGACGCTCACCATGCTGAGGATCTCCAGCTCCGTGTACTCGTCTGTCAGACCCTCGACCTCTCCGTCGGTGGAGCGGCAGTTGTCCACCACCAGCTCGGCCACCTGAGGACCACAGAACAGTAGAACTCACTGAACAGTTAAAAGTTTCTGTGTGAACATCATCCCCGTCATCGGGTCACGTTCCTGCAGGTAGAGGGAAACTCAGCCGGACTGAGACCGCAGTACTCAGCAGTACTGCTGAGACCGTGATGTTTTAGAAGAACATGGAACTGCAGTAATGTTTACACTCATCTTAATAACTCTCTTATTTGATGAGCTGTTTAATTTCTCAGACAGAACCTCATAGAACCAAGCAGGAATTACTGTAAATCCTTTATTCTGTCCAGACCACATAGGACCAGGTCCAGACCAGAGTCCAATAGACTGGTCTGAGGACACATCAGTCCAGAACCGGAAAAACAAATCATGATGGAGTGAAGCGTCTCTAACAAACGATCTTTGCTGATGACTGACACACACGGTGCCGCTTCGACCTCACCTTGAGCCGAACTCCGGGCCACACACACTTGACGGTAGAATACGTTTCTCAGGCTCCTGTCACAAAACCCGATCTAATCTAAGTAATCCGAGACAGATTAGCCTGATAATCCTCCACCACTGTGTGTGTCACACACCAAACTGGACGTCGCGTTTTTCTGGTTTTAGGGCTGTTGCCTCTTTCATCACAGCGCAGCAGAGAAGAGGCAACAGCGGAGTGAACAGTATTAAAACTCGGCTCTAGACTAAACGGAGGGTTCCAGATTACATCAATGTTAGCCGAACCGGCCTACGGGAACTGAAGAACTGTGAAACTACTCAAATCCCACTGGGACCGAAAACCCGTTGGTCTGTAAACAAGTGAATTTAGTCTTCGGCGGTTTAAAACTGGAGTCTGGCTTGACGCGCCATCAGATTACAGGCATCGTGGAAACCCCATATCCAGCCCTGAAGGTTAAAATGGAGGCCGGAGCAGTTTAAACCGATGTAACCGAACCACAACAACCATATTTTCTTCTCTACGGAGAACCAGC
>OMLM01009632.1:0-11683 GCA_900302695.1 Helostoma temminkii | reverse complement strand
GGCTCGCTGCTCGTCTCTGTCTGCAGTTTCCTCTCTGCAGACAAGATGCTTCTGGTAGTTTTAGTGAACGCTGAGTTTTATTTGTCTTCACAGGGTTTTTGAAACCTGAAAATGAGCCTAAATAATCTGGTGAAAACACTTAGAAGAAGGAGAGTATTATGTTTATTACTCAACTGCATTTAAAGGCAGTTTGAAACTTTTTTACAACATTTAAAACATATTTAAGCTTTTAAAATAAACTGTGACCCCCCACACACCTTAAAACCTGGTTTCAGGGTTTCTTTTGTGTTATCTGTCTGTGAACATTCCTCCTTCAGTTCATCTTAACAGTTTTATTTAAAGCTACAGTCTGGAACTTATTTGAAATGTTGTTTATAGTAGAAACACGCTCATCAAAACTCATCTTGTTGTGTCGAACCTCCTGTGAAGTCAGACTCACTGAGTTTCTGAGCGAGGCTCACCCATCCAACCAATCAGAAGTTCGTCTGTTTGATTATTAGTTTGTAGCTTATTGCCTTGTTCTTGTGATAATGTCTGACACCAGAAGGGTCGTGCAGAGCGGGAAGGAGGGTAGCAGATGGTAGCAGAGCAGAGTGGACTGGTTCCTCTTGATCATGTTAGAAACCATCGGCTAATAAAGAGGCAGCATTAAAACAATACATTCATGCGTATTACTTTCACTTACCTAGTATTTTAGATGTACCTTCACTTGTACTGGAGTATTTGTGCAGTGTTGTTTTGATACTTAAGTCAAGGTTTAGTTTCACTTTTCCACCACTGCAGGTTAATTGGTGTCTCTGAATCAGCTGTAGGTGGCCTGTCCAGGTGGTACCCCACCTCTCACCCAGCAGTAGTCGCCCCTGCACACTCAGTTTGATCAGTTTAACAGCCCTCTTAAGTCTGACGTCCGGTCAGAAATGACAAATGAAATCCAGCCTGTCAGTTCAGCTAAAAACAGAGAGATGAAAGTAGTTTGACCCGACTCTGCATCGCTGATTAGCATTAACCTCATTTAGATTAATGGACTCATGATGATCCATTTTAATAATATTAGTTCCTGTTGTTTAATCACTTTAATCTTTTACGGAGGAAGGAAGGGAATTGTTTGTCAGCTGAGAGTTGAACTCTGCTCATCCCTCTTCATAATCACATCAAATATGAAGCTGCTCTTTTGCAGTGATGCTGATGACCAAATTGACCTCAGCACATTAATGATCCACATCACCTTTACAGCTCTGGCTCTTTTTATCTGTGTGTGTGTGTGTGTGTGTGTGTGTGTGTGTGTGTGTGTGTGTGTGTGTAAACTCCTTGTCCACCTACTCACCTCTCCGCTGCTGAAACCTGATTAATCCTTCACATCGTTTGTCCCTCCATCTCATTGTTCCACGAGACTGCTCGCACGGCCAAATGCAATTGAGCCATATTTTTACAGATTGCCTTGTTGTAAATAAGTTAATTGGGCTCATTAAGCATCCTGAGAGCAGCGCTGTGTGTGGAGGACGCTCGCTCAGGCAGAGAGAAGAGCGGAGAGAGGAAGGAGGTGGAGGAAAATCAGTGGAGAGAACGGTGAGATAGACGAGGTGGAGAGGACAGGTAGGAGGTCAGAACAGAAGCTGGGATGGGATGGGACAGACAGTTCATTTCTGATTAGATTTGATAAATACTGATTAAGTTCTAATCAGGGATACAAACATTGGACAAAACTACAAAATTAAGATGTAATGATACTCAAAAAACAGTTTCCACACATGGATTAGTGAAGGAGCAACCTCTGAGGACACTGAGCTCAAGCTTTGGGAAAATATCTGGACACCCGGTGTGACGTAAACATGATGAGTTCATAAACATGTAAAAATGAATTAGATTACAATGAAAAAGTTTGGTGAACAGTTACATGATTTACAGACAAGCCTTTAAAATGAAGAGAGATAGAGTTAAGCATCGGACATGTGCTAACAGTTAGCCCAGCTCCATACAGTCTGACAGTGGGAGTATGAGCAGCCTGCAGTAATCCAGACTGTCACAGCGTTATTATATAATATGCTAATGTTAGCTGGATAATGGTGCTATAGTGTATTATAAAGGAGGTAAATTGCTGATTGTAGTGTAATAGAGGAGGATGAGGAGGGACGGGAGCTATTTTTCATTGCTAACAGCTCGACAACAACAGAGTGGATCTTCCTCCAACTTCTCCATTATCCCTAATAATGGCCAATCATCTCCCTCTCTCTCTCTCTCCCACTGTGTCCCTCCCTCGCTCCACCTCGCCACATGATATTTAATCCGTCATCTTTGTTTTCAGCACACACAGTGCAAGCTGTTGCTGGCAGGGCCTGTTAGAGCTCGGGGCCCATCTGGAGAGCGGACAGTCGTTTCTATCTGTGCGTGTGTATTGTTTGTTGTTGTGTGTGTTGTTTGTTCTGGGTAGTGTAAGCAGCACGGCGTGAGATGCGTTCGCTGCCTCCGTCCTCAGCGGGCCTGGTGGGTGCAGCCGCAGGACGTCACAGCAGTGTCTCCGCCAAATAAATGGACTGTCAAAAAGCATCTGTGAGAAAACTGAGAGTAGCACAGACACGTTTAACGCTTCTTTGACAAGTTACTTATGTTTGTGTCCCTGCAAATTGATTTTCATACAAATATACTGGAAGGGAGTCTAAAAACTGTTAAAAGGACTTTATATAGCTCTCCTCAAAGGACTGCGTTTAAACACCATATGGACATAGTGGAACTCTAGGTTTAAACTAAATCCTTCTATAAAGTCAATTTAACCAATTTGTCATATATCAAAATAGAAATGAAATTTAATATATGTGTGATTTACTTTTTAAGCAGAAATGCCAGAAACATTTACAGATTTACTCTTTCAAATTATTATAAAATTATAATAATTTTAATTTTGTGTGATATCTACAAAACGAACAAAGAAAATAGGTAGAAATTATTTGATAAACTAATAAGTGTTGTCAGTCACGTCTTTTGTTTGAACTAAATTGGAAATTTTGCATCAGAACAAACCAACATAGTGTACGGAGTTCCCCAAGGCTCAATCCTTAGACCTCTGTTATTTAACCATGCTTGTATTAGTCCAAAATAATATTCATCATATTTAACCATGACTTTTAGTTTTTGATCTTTTCTTCAAGCTTCAGAATGAATCTTATAATAAATCTCATGTCACCTTTATTTAAACAGCCTTTTTTTAATACAACATTTAGAATTTGGGAACTTTACACTAGTCATTCAATTATTTGATCATTTTCAACTTCATGAGGTCATAAAAAGTCAGAACACATGGATTGGACCTTGTTTCTGTGTGGACAGGACCCTGGTGACACAGTGACACAGTGATAAAAATGATTTCATCAAACTAAATAAATTATGACAAAGCAAATTATCATTTCATTTAGTCTTTCTTAGTCTTAGTCTTAGTCTTGTGTCTGGTTTCTGGTGTTTCTACAGTTTCCACAGATTCAATGTGTTTATGTTGTGGAACAGTCTAAATGCTGCTGCAGTGAGGTAAAGTGAAGGAAGACAGAAGTGAGCTTTGATTGAGGTTGTCCGTCACTCTCTTCATGTTCTCACCTGTAATTAGGCTGACGTGTTAACGGCTGTCGTCCTCGTTGTCACGTAAATTAAACACGTCTTCACTACACACACACACACACACACTCAGGTCCAGCTCTGACGGACAGCTCTGAGCTGATTGCGTTTTCAGTTTTTGTCATTATTGATTGAGGAGAAGGAACCAAAGTGATTGCAACTCCATAATCACTTCAGGCTTTCAATTAAAAACCAACAAAACCCACGTCTGTCTGAGAGCCCCCAATCAGTGTGTTTAGCCCAGAACATCTGTGTGTGTGTGACCTGGCTTTAATTGTCCCTGTTGTCTTCTGCAGCTTCATTACTGTCGTCCTCAGGCATCTCAACTTAAAGAAACGCTTACACTGGTCTTATCTGCTCAGTTTGGGTTAAATAACACCAGTGTTGGATTCACACGAACATGTTTAAGATATCTAGTGACTGTTTTCGTCAAACTGTGTATTTTGTCTGTTTTATGCAAAAGGTTTGTTTTGTCATGTTGTCTCTTAGTTTACAGTTAAAACTCTTGTGGGAACAACAGGCAGGGACAAACCTCATGGTTTTATGTTTTATTGGTATATTTATAACCGAAAGTTAAGTACTGTGCATTGGTTTGTGCAGGTTACTGATTATTGGTGTTGAGGTTTTGAAGCCTGTTTCCACTGCAGGAACCTTTTCAGACGCCCTGGAATCATTTCTTCAGCTCAGGAACCTCAAAAAGTATCATCAGAACAAGTGGATTCAGATTCTGTATTGGGTTTCTATTAACTCTAGACCACTTTTAACTCTTTACACATGTCCTCCAAAGCCTTTAGTCACAGTGTGTGGCCATCAGCAAATAAACTAAAATTACTTAAGTGTTATAAAGTGGATCTTTGACCACGTTGGTGCTAAGTCAAAGGTTAGAAACCAGTTCAGCTCAGCTTCGTTCTGAATCATGACTGAATCATGATGCTTTCAGTGTCCCACAGTCGGAAGAATGACATTTACAAGAGATGGTAAAAATGCTGGATGTCAGATTTGGAGTAGGTTGGGTTTAGAGTAGAGGTTCTGACAGGATTAGACTTTACATGGTCAGAATTATCATGGAAGCTGTGAAGTGCATTCAGTTTTCATACAGAGCTGAACCAAGCACCGACACACACACACATATTCAGAGCAATGCCAGGTCTTTGTGAAATGTTTAGATAGCCATGCTTCATTCATCAGACCTAATCACTCACACACTGATGACAGTGTCCTTCTATGTGCATGTGTTTCACTTTGTACTTTCACTGTAAACATGTGCATGTGTGTGTCTGATAGCGCTGGCGCCGTACGAACCGAGACCCTCCGGCTGCAGCCTCTCCTGCCGCGCTGTGAAACTCTAGAGGCATACGTGACGAAACGCACACGCAGCACATGCTTCCAAGTGCACATTTACTGTAGATGGTACAGTCGGGACCCACGTGCACAGTAGCCTGAAGAGCTAAACATCCACTGTTACTCTGTTTTCCCTCCTTCTCTTCTGCTTTTCTGTCACTCTCACCTTCTTCTTTATGTCTTCATTTTATGCCTTTACTCCTCCCCTCACTCTCTTCTCATCCTCTTCTATTTCTGCTCCTTCTCTTCCAACCCTTCTGTTTTCGTTATCTTCTTTCTCCTCCTCCTTTTGTCTCTTGCTGTCTTTCATTCTCTTTTTCTGCTCTCCTTCCTCTTCCTTCACATGACCCTGTCTCAAGTTGGCAGGTTTTGTAAAACAGCTGGAAGTAGGTAGGCGGAGATAAAGGTTATCACACTTTCTTTTTCCTACATCTCCCAGAGTCCATGAAGGAACCAGAGCAGTAAAATCCTTCATTCCTCTTTCTTTTCTACTGGGTTTAGTTTTAGAATATGTGTCGGACAGGTGTGGCTGATCCAGGTAAAGAGGTCGACCCGACTGTGTTCAGGTGACAGCAGCGGCTCAGTGTCTCCACATCTGCTCCTTAATTATCGGAGCTCTGCTGGACTCTGCTGGGTGTCCAAACCTGACATCAGCCTGCCTAGAGGACACACGACACTACGCTGCACAGTGCCACAATAAAACACTGCGTGTGTGATGTCAGTCAGAGCAGCTGCTGTAGTTGTTGTCTACTTCCTTTGCTTAACACTGATTGCTCATTACTCTGAAGCTTCTGTCAATTAAACATTTCCAACAAGGAGCTTTGTGCAGTTTTAAGTTTGATGCATGCATCTGTGCAGGAAGTGAGTGTCACTGTTGACACCATGTTCAGACAGTTGGAGAGGAAGGTGTTGTGTGCAGAGCAGCTCTGTCCTGTTCACATGTGGACATTATACTGAGTCTGGTTTAAGATGGAGGAAGCGTGGAATGAAAGAAGTGACACTGTAGGTCCAGGCTGTTGACATTCCAGAGGCAGGATACAGTCAGTATGCAGCATGTGAATTAGTGCTCACACACACACACATACACACACTTGTAACACTGAACTTGGGCCCGTCGCTGCCCTTCATGGTGCAGCATTGCAGAGAGGCAGGGAGGTGTGTCCCTGTGTGTTTGTGTGTGTGTGCCGACCGTGCCCTCATAAATAATTCCACTCCATATTGCTTTTAAACGATAGCATCCCACGGCTGGCCCGTCCCGGCGTGCAGCTCGCCCATAAATGATACTGTCAGGGCTAATACACAGCTTCCATTATTAAGGAGGCATGGAGCTGGTGCTGCTGCAGCGCTGCACCCTCCACCTGCACTGCGCGGCCAGAGCAGACCATCAGGGCAGCAGCAGCGAGCCTCTCAACCTGCAGGCTAAATCAACAGCTCTGCCAGGGGAGGGGACCAGTCTACCCATAGCCCCCTGCAGAAAGCTGCTGGCTGGCTGGCTGGCTGGTTAGATAGATGAGCGACTGGCTGAGCCCAGCTTTCCCACTGTTCCCCAGAGGAACTGTGGCTCTGCAGAATGTACACAGTCCGAACCCGAGGGAGCAACAGGGCTGAGAAAGCTGCTGAGACGTGACTGACTGCTCACTTCACAGTATGTTCCGACTGTACTGCTACAGCCCAGCAGCAGCCCAACCAAGTCTGAACCAGCGCCCCAGAGCCAATTCTGGGAGCTGACGCTGACCCAGAGCTGGCACGCTGCTAACTAGAAGTCCTCATGGGTCTGCCCAACTGCTGCTGGCCAAGATTTCAGCTCTCTCAAAATGGTCTTCTAAGTCTGATCACCTTGGCACACGCACCTGTGCGTCCTGTTGCTTTGCTACAGGTGTCAAACACCGAGAATCAGTTTCTGTTGATATTGTGTCTCTCACAACATCTACAGCTGTTTTATTTCAGCTGTTTTTGAGCTGCATCCACTCATCAGGCGTCAAGCGCCACATGTTCCGCTTCATTTTGGATCCAGACTGTGAAGCTCGGGGCTGTTGGTTCTGACTGTTCACACTGGCCACTTTAGGTTTTTACTGCTCCTTTTCCAATCAGGTCCGGAACTTTGGATCTCTCAAGTCTACACTCTCAAACCAAACTTGTTTGGGTATCTGTGTATTGGGCCAAAGTACTTTGGGTTCTCTGCTGCTGAGTGTACTGCAACCTGAATTGTCCGGCCACACTGACTGTTAACTGTTATATTTATTCTAAATAAACTCAAAGTATACACTTCAACAAGCAAAGCCAAACCAGAATGTCAATACACCTTTACATTTAAATCCAAACGTGGACGAACGTGTGAATCTTCTGCAGCAGAATCTTTTCATTGTGCACTTTAACAAATAACATGATACTGCATATGCAGGACTGAGAGTTCTGGGAGAAGTGGAAGAAGGTTCGGCAACAAATCACTGCTGGGGGGAAAAACAGAGCAGCGAGGACACATCCAGAGGGAGGAGGAGTAGTATTTTTAGGTCCAGGTCCATCACTGGTACACACATCACAACACACGACCCGGTGCAACTTCCTGCTTCAGTTTTCTTCAGTCCAAAAACTGTGCAGAACATCAGTTAACCTTTACTGTGTCTTTATGGCAACCAGGGGAAGAAACAAGAAAAAAGGAAGAGCTGGAAATATGAATTGAGCGTAGAGAGAAACTGGAGGATAAATAAACAAGCTGAAGAAATGTTTAGAGAGGAGAGAGAAGAAAAATAAAGAAAAATGTCCGTCCTCAAGAGACATGCCCTCCTGCGACCTCTATGCATTGCTGCGCTCCAATTCTCCCCCTCAACTGATGCATTAAGAAGCCTCAGCGCTTTATGTGAGCAGAGCCGCGAGCCACGGCGGCTAGTGAACCTCTGCTCTGCACCAGGAAATGCTTCGGGGGTCTGTTCACTCTCTCCCTCTGCAGCCGCGGCCCTCGCTCTCCCACGGACTTTGGGAGACGGCTTTTTATCTCCAGTTGCTCGGATAACAACCGCTAAGCTTCGAGCAAACCAGAAAGACCCTCTGTTTGCTCCATTTCACTTTTTTTGTTTCTTAAAAATACAGAGGAGAACTGGAGCAGATCAGCCAGTTTCCTTTGTTTGTCATCTGTCTGTCCGTCCGTGTCCTCTCACGGACTTGCCGCCTGTCTCCGTTTAACTTATCTCAAAAAAGAGAATCATTCTGGAAAGTCCCTCTTTTTTCAGCTGCTTGTTTAAGTGTCTCTTGAGCAAATATTCGCCTCCTCCTTCCCCTCGAAGCTCCTTTGTCCTTGGTATTGCGGTGTGATAAAAGGTTGCACTAGGTGGCCAGGCATTTGATTTCTCCATAAAAACCTGCAGTTCAAAGTAATAACACCCCACACACACACACACACACACACACTGTCCTGCTTCGGCCCCCGCACGCATGTTTGATAGTGAGGATTAGTAAGACAAAGCCCCAGCAGCAGTTAGTGGCGTCCTAATGAAACGCTGCAACAGATAAATGAGCGCGCCGGTGTTTCCCTGCTCTGGAGTGACTGCCCCCCCGCCAGGATTAAGTGGAGTCCTCCTGTTGCTTTTATGCCTTCGTTTCCCAGCAGCACAATCGGGCCCCGAGTCAGCGGGCCCAACAGTGAAGAACCCCCCCAGCCGACTGCTCACAGACCACTTTCTTTTTCTCTGGTATTTTTCTGTCCCTTTCTCTTCTGCCACCACCCTCCTCCCAACTCTGTAATTAATTTGGAGAACAGTGCGCCTCCATTCACTCTCTGTGAGACGTTCATAGGCTAATGGTGATCCTGAGACGGGACAGGTGGTGCTGCGAGCCAGGTCTACGGCTCGATGACAAAATAAATTCCAAATACATCAGCATGACGGACACAGCGTGAGAACCAAGAACACTCAGCGCTGTTAATCCACTTCATGCAAACAGCTTGTGTGGTTTGGTAAGACAGTAGTACAGTTTAGTGTTTTCTTCACCGAGCAGAAACTTCTTTGGTTATGTTCAGTTTCGGGGTTTTATTGCAGAACAGTTCTGGTTTTATTGGCCTCATGTCTGAGTAAAACGCCCAAGGTACAAAGCGAAAACATGTTGAACTGTGCAAACTTCTACAAATGCAGCATCAGCAGATGCAGAAAAATTAAGGTCGTTTTGAAATTGATGTCAGCAACAAATCTCAAAAAGTTGGGAAACTCCATGTTTCCCACAGTGTATCCTCCTCTGCTTCTAGCAACAGTCTGAACTGAGGAGACCATTTCTGGAGTTTAGTTAGAGGAGCGTTGTCCCGTTCTGTCCTGATACAGGATCTAACTGCTCAACGGTCCCGAGTCTGTGTTTTATTATGTGTTTCAAGATGCTCCAAATATTTTCAGTGGTGAAAGGTCTGGACTGCAGACAGGACAGTTCTTTACAAACAGGACAGTTTTCACTTTACCAGAAAACAAATGAGCTTTGGTCCAGAGAAGACATAGCATTTCTAGATAATGTTCATGTTTGGCTTCTTCTTCTGCATGACAGAGCTTTAACTGTATTTCTGATTGGTACAGTAAACTGTGTTCACGGTGACGCTTGAAGTGATGACGTCACAGACTCATGTCTGTTTTTAATGCAGTACCGTCTGAGAGACATCCAGTGTTTCAGTCTTGTTCCTTGTTCACAGATTCTCTGAATCTTCGGATGATATTATGACTGTGGATGATCATATATTTACAGTCTCTTTATTTTACATTGAGGAATATTATTCTGAAACTATTTGACAATTTGTAGACGCAGCTTTTGACAGATGGTGAACTAAGATGATCTGTTTTTACCCAATCATGTTAGTGACCTGTTGCTAATTAACCTAATTAGTTGATAAATGTTCTTCCAGTTCTTCCTTGTTACTTCTCCAGACTTCAACAAGAGTTGATTTTTAGGGTCGTTGCGTGTTGGGTCGAAATCTAATCTTCTAGATGGAAGTAACTTATTGAGATTAGTTCACAAATGTAAAATAAATAGAATAGACCGTACTATATTAATATGTCACAGAGCAGATGGATGTTTGGGTGTTACCTACGTCAGTGCTTCGACCTCCAGAGTAGATTTTTCAGGGGGAGCTGAGATTTGTGTGTTTGCTGATCACCCAGTTTGTTTGTTTTGTTGTTTGTGTGTCTGTTGTGTGACTGTGCATGGATAACGCCCATCACACACATCACACACACACACACTCACACTCTGACCCGAAGGGGAAATGGTGTTATCGATGGAAAAGAGGCATGCTGGGAGTTGAGCAGGGAGGTCAGTGTGCCAGCAGGCCTGACTGAGTGACCTACATACCACAGCGCCTGGTGGCAGCACTCACCTAAAGCGACCCCTCACCTCCCATAACATTTTTTTTAAACGTTTCGTTGAGCTTGGTGTTGTCCTCTCTGGCGTGATGATGCTCAGGATTTGAATGTATTTAAAACTGTCACTCTGTGTTTCCACTCTTCTAAAACGAGCGACCAACCTGTCACAGGCTAAATTCTCCTTCCATTCAGGGACTCGTTTCAGTGCCAGTAACAACTTTACTGTGTCCTGTCAGGAACTGTTTTTTGTGCCAGTGACAACTTGTTTTGGTTCTGTCCTGTCCTGAAAGTTCTGTCCACACCTTGTTCTGATCCCTCAGATCTGTGCAGAAACAGCGCTGTCGCCGTCTGTTCTGGGGACTCATTTTATTTATTTTCTCTCTGAATATGTCCTGTGTCCTCCCCACTGAAAACTTACCTCTGTCCTATCTGCAGCTAGTGTCTGTCCCACTGGGTCTCCTGTCTGTCCCACTGAGGCATTAATTGGTACCTTTAGTAGATTAGTTTCTTTGGCCTTCAGAGACACATGGGTAACTCATTTCTGTCCCATTTAGGACTCGTGGCCCCACTGTTAAATGTTTTCTGTCCCATCAGAGATTTTTCTTTTGAGAGAGTTTCTTTGGGTGGAGTTAGGAACTGATTTTTAACTTTTGTGTCCAGTCAGTCTTTTATATCCCATCTGAGACTTCTGTTGCTTCTAGGAATTGTTTCCTTATTTGGGTGCTTTTTACATCAGTTGGGGACTTATTGTCCCACCAACTCGTCTCCATATTTTTCTGTACCATTGACTCAAATTTCCGCAAAAGTTGTTGACTGTTCTAAACGTGGGAGTGTCGGCATTGATTGGGGCTTTCATTGTGAGTTCATCTTCATCAGCCTCCACTGGGACATGACACCGTCTCTTCTACTTGCCACTCCTTCCTTCACCCCTTTTCTTTGTTCAGAGTCTAACCTGAGTCTCTCTTCCTCTTCTTCTCTGAATTTAAAGTCAGATCACAACGGCACTGATTGGCGGCGACGACCTCGTCATTATCGCTTCCAATCTGATTTTGTCATACTCAAAGCAAGCGGCCACGCAAGCTGCGTTTTGGGCTTAATCTCCCTCAACTGCTTATCTCACATACTTGTAGAAAGTGAGACGGAGAGAGGAGGGGAGGAGGGGGGAGGAGGGGAGCAGAAAGTATCAGAGCAACATAATACCCTCTTTGTTAGGACGATGTGGAAAATGATCGTCCCATTGCGAAGCGTCTGTACAGATGGATCATATCTGCAACTTTACTATATCCGTCTGTCTGCATGTCTGGCTGCTTGACAGACTGACTTTCTGTCTGTCTGTCTGTCTGCCTGACTGTCTGACTGTCTGTCTGCCTGTCTGTCTGACCGACTGTCTTTGTAGCCGCTGGGCTTCACTT
>OMLM01009630.1:0-11304 GCA_900302695.1 Helostoma temminkii | reverse complement strand
TCAAGTAAAGGGGGAGAGCTTGTTGATTTTCATAGTATGGATAAGAAAAGGTAAAGTATAGCAAGTATCTAAATAATTGATGCCGGCACCTGACTTGATTCCTGGTTCCTGGTCCAGCTCCGGCTCCGGCTCCAGTTCCAGCACCTGCATGTGCAGCTCCGTACACCAGCCTTAGTCACGGCTCCAGCCTCAGCCACAGTACTGGCCACGGCACCAGAACCAGCCACAGCCACTGCATCGGTCATGGCCCCGGATACAACACCTGCATCTGTTCCTGCATCGGGCCCAACTACTGCACCTGGCTCAGCCCCATCTCCAGCTCCTCCTCCAGCATCTGGTTCAACCACAGCTCCTGCATCCTGTTCCTGTCCCTCACCCGGGACACCTACTCCTGCTCCTGCTCCTGAACCTGGGCGGCTCGACGGAGAGGTCGTCGTCACCGCACCTATTCCTGAACCTGGGCGGCTTGTACTGGCTATTTAATTGGATTCATCATTCCTTGACATGGGGAATATTCGTCTTTTTTTACAAAATGAAAAAATGCAACATTAATATAAAGATGTATGCATAAAATAAGGAACTCCAGTGAAAATAAGAAAAGCAAGCCTTGTATAGAGCCCTTCTTTTGTTTGTTCGCTGGCTGTCCAGCTACACATAGTCCAAGTCTTGTGAGGACAGTACAAACACCTTTGAATACAGGCCAGTGTTGGCAGACTCTTAAGTCCTTTGAGCTCAACATCCACTTGTGACAGACTGGGTCATTTTCTGTTTCTCTGTGTGCTTAATGTTTTTCAGCCTTGTTGACATGGACAACTGTTCTGTGACTGTCTGTTCTTATCACATCAAGTCTCCCTCACCTGTTAGTTTATAATGTCACTGATGCTGTTACCTGTGTGATCCTCAGTGAGATCTGTCTGGGTAATTAAAGGTTAATGAAACCATCCCAGTGCTGAGCCGATCTTTAGAATCAGAATCCAGTTTATTGCCAAGCAGTTTTTCCCATACAAGGGAATTGTCTTGGTGAGTTGGTGCAATGTTTTACAGTATTAAATGAAAAAAAATCACAAGATCCATATAGACATAAATAGAGAATAGTCATAAACAACAGCTGTATTAATGTGATGCAGCAGAGATGGGCTGTAATGTCCCAGTGTGGGGATCTGGGTCTTGTTAATGAGACCAACAAACTGCAAAGGGAATGATTCTCAAAATGTTCGTGCCCAGGGTGGGAGGGGTCGGCCCTTATCCTACTTGCACTCGTCCTTGATGTGGAGTCATGGAGGTCCTGCAGTGATGTAGGTTCCAGCCAATCAAAGGGTGTTCACAGTGTCCCTCACCACTTCTCCACAGTGTTCAATGGGCAGCCGAACAGAGTGGTGGGGGTGGGTGGTGCTGGATTCCTTGTGAAGTCTGCAGTCATCTTCACTGTTTTCTGAGCATTGAGCTCCAAGTTGTTTTGGCTACACCAGGTGACCAGACAGTCAAGCTCCCCCCTACTCACCCATCGCTCCCTCCCAGAGATGAGCCCAATGAGCATTGTGTGGTCTGCAAAGTTCAGGTGTTTAACAGGTGTTAAACAGGTTTAAAGGGGGAAGAGCAGAGAGGAACAGTACACAGCCTTGTGGGGAGCCAGTGTTGATTATCAGGGGATCAGAGACATGTTTACCCAGCTTTATATTCTGCTTCCTGCTGGTGAAGTCTGTGATCCACCTGCTGGTGGATTCAGGAACGCTCACCTCATTAACAGTGCTCTGCAGAAGTATTCAGCATTCATTCTTGACCTTTTCCACATTTTGTCACATTACAACCACAAACTTAAATGTGTTTTATTGGGATTTTTTGTGATAGAACAGTGTCACATAATTGTGAGGTGAAAGAAAAATAGTCAAAGTCCAGAACTGAGTCCTACTGAGAATCTGTGACAAGACTTCAAAACTGCTGTTCACAGATGCTCTCCATGTAATCTGACTGATCTGGAGCTATTTTGCAAAGAAGAATGGGCAAAAATAACTAAAAGTTTTTAGATGTTAGCTGGTAGAGACAAACCCCAGTAGCTGATATGGTAGTGAAAGGTGGTTGAACAAGTATTGACTGAGGGGAGCTGAATACATACATACAATTTTAAAAAAAATCTTCCTCTTCCTCTTTTTAGTCAACACACTTATTTCATACAAAGAACTTTGCCACAGGCCCTGCACCAGGAAACATTTTTAAGGAAATAATACCTTACATGTTGAACTTTACGGTCTCAGATTCCACAAAACCCATACTTAGTATAGTATGGGGTAGTAGTTTAATACCTCAGGCAGGTCAGGAGCAGGAAATAAGGCAACAGAAATATCTTCAGACAGGCTGGAGTCCCCTACTGAACTGGTTTTGAGACTCTATGAAATCATCATAAATATGCGTCAACATCCTCACACAGTCACAGACTCCAGGACTGACGAGGGAGAACGAGCAGCTGCTTCTCTTCAAACATGAAGCTTCAAAGTGTCTGTAGATCGACCTGAAGTGGTTCAACAGGTGAGAATCCTCCCAGAGAAATCTGATGAACACGATCACTGTGTTATATCAGTGCTTTACTGTAGAAATGTTTCTGGATTCTGACTTTTCAAATGTCTTAATATTGTTGATAATTGGCATCTCAGTTAAGGAAACATATTTGTATTTATATTGTTAATACTCACCTGCAGGAATCAACAGCTGTTTGACTCAGTTCACTTTACTAGTGAAATATGCTGAGTCAGAACTGGTCCGACAGCTTCTGACAGTTAATGTATGTATTTTGTTCACTGTTATATCATCCATACTCGTGTTTGTGTAAAGGTGTGGACCCAGTATGGATCAGTGTGAGGACAGAGAGCAGGGAGTCCCTCCCTCTAAAACCCCTCTGTGTGGGGACCATGAGAGCCAGACCACAGCTCAGAGGTGAGAGGAGGATCTCTAACTGTGCATGTCCTTAAGATGTGTGAGATGTTGTCATCTGTCTTACTGATCCCTTCATTCTTTACTCTAAGCAATATTAACTACAGCACAACAGAAAACAGAGAATATGTTAATAATGGTGTAATCATCAAATTAATAACCTGAGAAGACTCAGCAACTGTAAAACTATTCTGTAAACTAACTTGTAGGCGTGTTGTTTGTCAAAATAAATATTCATATCAGAAGTATAAAGTATGCAATACATCATATACTTGTACACAGTATGTTTCCACCCATTTGAGCTTTATATTTGTGTTTCTATCAGGATACATCAGCCTTCCCCTGAACCTGTCTGTGACATGAGCGAAAGTCCTGTGTATGAAAATCTTAAACATAGACACCATTCAACTGACCAAAGGCAAGGAGATGACCACACATTAATGTTTTTAACTAAATATTCATTCAAAATACAATATATTCCTAAACAAATGTGTACTGTGGATGATAAAGTGTGGAGTGTTGGCAGCCAGCTGTGAATTAAGGAACCTGTGTAAGGCCCCTCTGTTCTCAGCGATAGTGTCTGATATGGTACATGTATTATTTATAACTGCCTCTTTTCTTCTGTTGTTTTATTTATAAATGATTTATACACATTTATCTCATATTAGAAAATTATCTTGGGTCTGTGCTACATGTTGGTGATGACTTTGTGGTTCATCTACAGTTACGCATTTAACTGAGACTGGAAGCTTTGTTAAAGGAATATGTTTTATGAGCAGAGACCTGCCTCAACCCAGAAGCCTCTGCACGTGGGGAGCCAAATTACTTATACAGACATTACATCTGGATGACTTAAAGCTGTAAAAACTGATTTTGGACATGATGTGTTTTCTCTCAACTGTTGTAGTTCATTTCATGTCACACACAGAATTTTTGTTGTTGTTGTTGGTGAGTTGTTGTTGCTACAGTCCTCAAATCAGCCCTGACAGCATCTTGACAAAACTTAAAAGATCAGGCCAAGTGCCTGTTGAATCACTTCACTTTGACAACTCTGTCTGGCCACATGCCAGATGGAGACCGAAACTGCACCTGTAACTTCTTCCAGATATCCTGTACATACCTGATGAGTATATACACACAGTACAAACTTAATGACGCTGATGTTGAAATTACAAAATTATTATTCTGCATTTGAGAACTGCTAGTTCAAAAGCTCATATTGTACTGAGTAATTGTCACCAAGCTATATTTTTATTTTTATAATAAAGCAGCTATTTGAAGATCACTGTGTTGGACAATGATGCTCCAACACTAGACCACAGTAAATCCCACTGTGTCTCACCATGACTCATCATGACTCATCTTAAACATTCGTCCTCTGCTCACTAAACCTGCATTTATTATAACAGAAGCATTAATAAGTGATCAGATCTTAGTTCTGACCGATGAGTTTTAAATGAATAATCAGCTTTTGTCTTTATCAGGATCAATGAGCAGAAATCAGAATCTCCTGAACCCAGCTGTGAGTCCATGAGTGACTGGTCTGTTTATCACAATATGGATGAAATGTAAGTGATGGCCACACTTGGCTTTTTCCCTTTTTACTTCACTTGGGTGTATTTAAAAGCGTCAGACACATCAGTGGTGTGTGGACCTACACTGTTTTGGGATTGGTTCCAGCCACATCGACGCTCCTGCAGGATAAGTGGGTATAACTAATGAAAGGATGGAGACCTACAGTTATCCTACTGAGGAGTTTATGGGTCATGATCCATGTCTGTTTTTCTCCTTGGTTTACTTTTCCCTGTGTCACACACACCTCTACTGACTACCAACCGGCATAGTGACATCCAGATGTCCTCACTGTGGATCCATGTAAGGTGGATGAGCCAACTGGCAACTTCTCACCTCGGTGCTTTTCTCTGTTTTGTTTTTTAAGCATGTAGTGTTTTTCCTGCTTAGGAAGGATTTTTGATTTGTTGTTTTTCTCCTTTTGCATTTCTTTATTTGTGCATATTATGAATTAAAGCCCTTTATGACCTACTTGTTTTGAGGTCTAACATTTGCCAAGCGCATGACAGCAGAGGTGGCTTTCTGTGCTGTTTTTGTATGACCCCATAGAGTCCTGGATGAAGGTTCCTTATCCACTGTTGACTTCAGTCAGACATTCCCAACTGTATGCGCGTGACAAAGAGTTGCAAGCCTTCCTGTAGTTGATCTGTCTGCCCTCTCTTCCCTTCTGCTGATAGGCAACATATTTGTGTGATTGATTTTTTATTCTTCCTTGTTTTTCATGCTCTTTTCATTAAAGCTATGAGTTTATATTTCCTTTTCCTGTTTTACTATTTTCCCTTCCCTTATCTACCTGTGACTTTAAACATTAACAAGGAGTTTCAGTAATGATCTATGTGAGCTATCTATGTAATATATGTTGAGTCACTAACACTGTATGAGGAAGGAGGAAGGAGGAAGGAGGAAATACAAACATATTTCCATTTGAATACTTGGAATATTTCTTTATTCTGTTGATATTGCGCAATATATGGAGATTTTTTTATTCACTGTGAATAAAGTTACAGTATACCTCTCCTATTTACTTTATGTACTAATATACAGTATAGTGCAGTACAGTATAAAATTTGAGTGTGAAATTCAAATTCTTGGGTGATGATGTTTAAGTGATGTTTCTATCATATATTGTCCAAACTAACTATTATATGCAGAGAGTACTAATTATACAATAAGCTATGATTCATTGATCAGTTATATGGTTCAACCAGTTCAACCAGCATCCATCAACAGAAAAAACACTTTCCTGAACCCAGTTGTGTTTCCATGAGTGACTGGTCTATGACTCTACCTACTGTTAACACACTGGACTCAGCTGATCAGAGGTAAGCTTTAAAAATGAATGGATTTCTAGGCTTCTAATGGCATCATTGTCCTAGGAAATGAAATTCTCTTTGAAAATGTACATACACATTTTCTTTTCTTTTTTTGATATACTTTGATCCCCATTGGAATTTGCTTAAATCCATGCCTCTGTGTTTCTCTACAGACAGAATGGTCAGTCTTCGCAGCAGCATGGCAGAGACTTGGGCTCCATATTTTTGGTGCGTACATATTGTTAATACAGTTAATAATAATAATAATAATACTATTAATACACCAAAACATCTGATCCCAACAGACCACAGGTTGGTGTCTGTCACACACATTTTCCAAAGGGCTGGATATGATAGAAAGCAGAATCAGATTTTCCATATCTCTGAATAATTCACCTTTAGTTAACTGCTGTTAAGTAAAGTAAGTTAATGTAATGTACATTTTGTTATCTGTAACAGAAATAACAAGACTTGAAGGAAGAGATGAATGGGGGTCAAATGATGTGCATGATGTGAGGCAAAAATATCTGGTCGTTGGCAATTCAATTCATTTATATAGATGAATGGCAGCATGTAGCTCTGTTGGTAGGACATTCATTTCCCCAAGGGTATCAATGAAGTATCTATATACTTAGGCTAGGTGTGTGTGTAATTATAGAAAACCAAACAGATCATGCTTGAGCGTCACTAGATGACAAAAGAGACAAAAAACTTGTGTGGAAGAAACTTCCAGCAGATCCAGGGTCAGCGAGGGTGGCCATCTGCCTCGGTTGGGGGGAGTAGAAAGTGGAGGTTTTGAAAGGTTTTCAATAATGAAAAGACAATGTGTCCTTAATATGAGGATGCAGTCTAGAACAAGGAGACAATGTGAGTATAGCTAAGTATATGAGACAGGTAAAACCTACTGTAGAGCAGTGAGGTAGGTAGAAACTGGCAACTGAGTTTGAGTGGTGGTAGAAACTAAAGGCCAGAATGAACTGGGTAAGTGGAAGGTAATACAGCAATGTGGACTGCATGGCTATGAACCAGGGGAAAGGAAGGAATTGGATGAAAGAATGACAGTAACCAAGAGGTGGTGACAGAAACATGCTAAGATCACAAAACAGAACTATGTGTAAGCAGTGTGACATTCTGACACAAGTGGACAGAAATACACCATGAGTGAGACAACTGCTTCCTCATTCTAGGGTTTGCATTTTTAATCTACTTTATATTGTTAAACGTATGTACATGGTCTGAGCTGAGGACTCACCAGAACTCCTGTCTTCCAATAATAATACATATATTTACTGGCATGAAGCATGTTCATACTGAAAGTGGTATTTTTATGATTTCAATTCTATTCCAGCTGTTGGAGGAAAATATTGTCAGATTTGTAAAGAATGAACTGCAGAGGTTCCAAAAACTTCTAAATCCAGACCACCCAGTCTGCTTAAAGACGGAGGATGAAGAGGTAGTGAGCAGTGAGGACAAAGAGCAGAGGAGCAGCAGCAGAGAGGCTTTTCTGAAGATCACACTGGACTTCCTGAAGAGGATGAAGCAGTCTGCAGAGCAGTAAGGCTATGGTTACGTTACACGCCACAATGCTTATATATCATTAGTTTTTTTGTTTTTTTTGTTTGTTTTTTCCAAACCCAATGTTCAACACACTGAACTGAAAGTTGAACTAAATGTGTATATGAATAACAATAACATCATCATCAATCCAGGCAGGGCTGGTGCCCTAGGTAGGATTTTCTAACAGTGCGCACTGTGACTCATGATCTCTATCATAGAGCAACATGAAAGTCTACAGTGTAGGTTTCTCCTTTTTAAATGACCTGCATTAATGTGAACACCAGGTGCAGAGTGATTCACACATTCATTATCTATGAAACTACACGGTCAACTCAACAGACAGACAGTAGAGAGGCAGGTAGACTGAGGCTGGACAGAGCAGAGTAGATTAACTGTCATGCTTGCCCCCACTTTAATTGCATATTAAAGTTTTAAAAATGTCTTTTAATGCCACTGAACATTAAATGACGAGTAAGGATACATTATGAGACATTTTTGCCCATCAAAATGACATCAGGTTCTGGCTAAGTGGGTAGGCTGATGAATGAATGAAATGTGACTGAGCAAGTCGGTGTCTGCCTGGGTTTAGCAACGCCAACATTTGCTAGAGACCCAGTTTCCACCAACACAGAACGTTTTTCTGATACCACACTGAACCAACAGCAAAAAACGTACAGTTTATTACCACTGACTAACTTAATGGCCTATTTACTGGTTAACTTGTTGGATAAAGCGGCTCTTCACGGTTTTCGGAAAACAAAGCAAAACATTAATGTTACAGCAGCACGTCGTGTTTCTGGATTAGAAGCCATCTTCATTCTTCATGTTAAACTGCTAAACATGACTCACAATTATTTAGGTCTAAATTTAATGTGTCCATTTCTGCTGTGACATTTTATCATTTCTGCCTGACACAGAACAAGCGCCTGAATGTTTTAAAGGAGATCAGGTCTGAGTGTGGGAAAAAAAAAAACACTCATTCAGATGTAAATATTGTAATGAAGGTAGATCTGCCGCCAGATTCTGAGAGAAAGAGTTCTGAGTACTGGCCGGCTTAAGAGAAGAGAGGAGGCGAGTGAATGCACAATTACTTACACAATAAGTGGTGAAAATGTAGACTGACTAACAGGGGTGATCTGAAGCGGAGGCAGGGGAATGTCAGGATTCGGTGAGGTAGTAGAGGCGGCTCCAAGTGGGAACAACTGTAGATAGAACTTGAGAAGATTAGACTATAGGTCATATTAAGGAGAAGGGGAAGTCACTCTTTGTGTGCACACAGGGAGATTTAACAGTTCTTAAATCAAGAAGCATTTCCAAGAGACGCACAACATGAGGCGATTCACAATGCAAGATCATTTCCTATTCTAACATGTCATCCACAGTCAGTAACAGGGGCAAGACTTGGATCGGGTTCTAGAGCATTCAGTGGCCCAAAGCTTCACAAGGATACTAGAAAAAAAGAAGGACTGGAGAGTCAAGCACAGTCTTCTGGACAATCTAGTGGATTCTCTGAGGAAGTCAAACAGCCATAAAGGGAGAGGTGCCCAGGTGAAGGCAATTCAAGTAATGATGGTGAAGCCGACAACATTGAAGTAGTTGGGAAACAGGATGTATTGAAAACAAATCAGTTACTGGAAGTTGAGCCTGAGAACATGACATTGTCAACTTTAACATGGTCGTCGTCCCACACAGGATCAGGACAGGCGGCTGCTGCATGAAATAACATGACTCTCATAGTGCTGCCCTGCCTCTCTAGATGGGAGTATGCGTTGTACTTTAGGAAGATGACGGTATCCTCCACTCCAGCCAGCAATCGGATGAAAATAAGCACTTTATTGTACAGAAGGATACTGGCAGAATACTGGTCACTGGAACTGGAAGGCCAGAGGTCTAGGATGAATATAGGATGAGTAATGGCGGTGAAGTACGGTGGGAGCAGGTACCAGGAAACATGGTGAATTGTCTGCAGAGACCAGGACCTAGCGTGGAGGTTAGCAGGGAGCAGTGGGGGTTAGCAGGTAGGCTAGGTCCACCTCTTCATGTGCACACAAACATACAATCCAAGAGAGTGAGGGACTGAGAGAAATCCAGCAGACACACAAGATGGAGGTCCAGTATACACAAACAGATTCAAAAGGGCAGGTCTTGTACTCACAACCATCATCCACAGTCAGTATAATTGACAGGGGCAAGAGCTGGAGGTCAGTCCCATAGGATCATGACAATGTGGAGATCTATTGGGAGAAATGGTGTGCGATGACACAGAGTAACCAGCAGAGGTGTTGTCACATCTATTAAAGAACAGGTTTAGCTCTTTAGTAAACTCGGAGTCTCTTTTCACAACGGAGTGTAAATTCTTGTGGCCTGCCGTTGTCATGGATGTACTCTTCTTCCAGTTGAGGAGACGCTTTCTCAACTGTTTTTCTTTTTCCATGGCTTATTGTTAGGGAAACAAGAGACCGTCTTGGTTATAAAGTGAGTATAGTCTGAAATGCAGCGAGTGAGGTCTTCAATGTCCTTACAATGGTCTTCCATGAAAATCCCAGTTCCCAGTTTGTAATACTGAAGCACTCCTGCAGGGCTTTGTCAGCCCCCTTTGACCAAACCTTATGACGTCTCTTGATAGCTGACTGCTGTCTTATTATGGGCTTTTATGTTGGTGTCGGGTGTATTAGGTTATGGCCTCACACACAAGGTACAGGAAAGGCTGAGAAGCTGTATGCACCTTTAAACTGAAGTATATCAGATCTCCATTGAACTCTCCATTTATCATTATTAGGGCGCTGGGGTGTTTTGTCCTGCAACAACTGTGTGGATGATATCACATGGATAATGGAAGAATATAAATGGAGGATGAATATAAATGTGAAAACTCCAGAGGCAGATAATATGGTCTTAGTCCCATAACCTATTGTTCAATGTCCGGTGTGCAGAGGTTGTACTTTACTGTTACATGTCCTGGATTGCACCATTTGGAGCTGACATAGACAGAAAGACCACCTCTTAGCCAAAAAAATAACTAAAAATATCTATTCAAAAACTTAATCTTAGAAAAAACAAAAAGCAAAGAGAGGAGCTGCTGAAACTAGCGGATACCTAACCAGTACTGAATTCTATAATTTCTGTTAATTTTTGATCAACTTCCACCAGCTGTCAATAATCTAATGGCATTTCACCAGCTTTAATTTGATTGGAAACGAGGCTGTTCAGTACTACTTAGCTGAATAGACTTCACAAATTAGTGAACTGTTCACTGCTTATGAAACCATGAGCAAATAATATATTGTGCAGATTTTTACCGCCTTGGTGATTAACATGATTAGCTGTATCATTAACACCTTTTTGTGGTTTAATATTGTGATGAATGGATATCAGCATGAGCAATCCCGTTAGTCTGCAGCTATGCAGCAGTATATGTATGTGTGTAAACTATTCTATTCCATTCTGCTATTTGTTTATTTAGGGACCAACGATATCGTAGGCCGGCAAAAATTGAAGTCAAACCTGAAGCAGAAGTTCCAGTGTGTGTTTGAGGGGATCGCTAAAGCAGGAAACCCAACCCTTCTGAATCAGATCTACACAGAGCTCTACATCACAGAGGGAGGGACTGGAGAGGTCAATGATGAACATGAGGTCAGACAGATTGAAACAGCATCCAGGAAACCAGACAGACCAGAAACAACAATCAGACAGGAAGACATCTTTAAAGGCTCACCTGGAAGAGATGAACCAATCAGGACAGTGATGACAAAGGGAGTGGCTGGCATTGGGAAAACAGTCTTAACACAGAAGTTCACTCTGGACTGGGCTGAAGACAAAGCCAACCAGGACATACACTTCACATTTCCATTGACTTTCAGCGAGCTGAATGTGCTGAAAGAGAAAAAGTTCAGCTTGGTGGAACTTGTTCATCACTTCTTTACTGAAACCAAAGAAG